>JAPYYV010000908.1:0-31345 GCA_030522625.1 Copidosoma aretas
AGTTGGGGGGCTTAAATATCTAAAAACACGGAAAAAAAACAACAAATTTTTACGTTATATTGTGGGGGGGTCATGGAGGGTCTGTGGGGGGGGGGGGCCAATTGATAAAGGGTGGGGGGTCGTGAAGAGGCGTGGTGGATCAGAGTAAAACTAAGAATATGTGTAAAAATAGCATATTTTTACCTTATTTTTAGAGAAACTCCTGTTTGGAGTGAAAATTAGGTGGGGGGGGGGCATTATTTCCGCCCGCACAAATTAACTATGTAATATAGGAAGATATATGAATCATTACACATGAACTGAGTATGGTCAAAAAAAAGTTTCGGTTCAAACATATGGGGATCGATAGGGCTTGTTTAGAAACTAGTTCACCTTAAATATTGTTTAGAAACTAGTTCACCTTAAATATCAGATTTTTTAAAGCATAAGCAGTCTCTAACAGTGACGGTCACAATATTATAATTTTTATCTAAATTCAAGTTGCACGATTTTTTTATTCATAATAAACAATAATAAGGGTGGTTCTTTATGCATTTGAGGGTATAAAATTAAATTAGATCATTTTTTTAATTCTTGAGGGTAATTTTTATCCAATTGGCAGTTTAAAAGTCAAAAATAAAAATTTTGCAAAGTATAACACGATTTCTCATTTTTTTTATTCCTTACTACTTTTTTATATCTACTTTGAAAATATTTTTGTCGCTTGATGGGTCCTATTCGGAAACGGTCCCAGAATTGCGGAAAAAGTTGAAAATATCCATATTAACGTTATTTTATCATCCTCTGTCGTAGTAAAAAATCAAGAATAACTATATGCGTTTATATTTATATTTATGATCGCAGCTTACAAATATAAAGTTTAAATTTTGCAATTTAAAAGAGCGAGCACAATATGTTGGATACATTTCTAAATCTGAACATTTTTTATTTTTAAAATTACTCTGACATTGTACGCAAACACTGATCCAAGCGTAGGTAATAATTATGTCACTTCGGGACAAGGGAATTTTGAGTTCTCCAAAAAAAAAAAAAAAAAAAAGGTAAACCAATAACATCTAAATTATACAATTTTTATTTGTACGACGGTTGCAGAAGTAAAAATGTAGCCCATTTGAACGTATTCCAAATAAAAATTACTTGATCTGAAAACCTTTGGATTCTACTAATTGCTAATACCTAAAAACGTTTTGTTCTATATGAAAAAAAAAAACCATTTTTTTATTTAAAAAGAATAAAATTAAAAATTAACCACCTGCACATAAATAGTTTGATTGTGCATAAAATATTAATACAAATTTAGAAATATTGATACATAGACTGGGCGGTCATGACCAATCGTTGAGAAGGGATTCATTTGAGGTAGTTCTCGACCAAAAACACTTTTCTTACAAATTTCCTGAAATTTTATGCATAGCTTAATAGAGCTATTATTTATCATGAGCCAAAATTTAAAGATGCTCAGCGGTATAGTTTCAGAGATATTAAAGTGTTAATGTTAAAATTTTAACACAGGTGATATAAGAAAGCGCCGAATCGGGGGTTAATTTGTAAACAAAATTGCTCATATCTCCCAAACGCTTCTTACAATGTTTCTGAAAAAATAGTATAATATAATTAATATTATAAATCAACCTTGGGTCAAGTTTCAAAGGGCTCAGCAGTATAGTTTTTTAGTGTGAGCTTGTCAAAGTTGATAACTTTCATGCAGCTGCATGAGAAGAAAAAGGACAGTTGTATAATGCAGACTGCATAACCTATGCACACGCTATAGTGCAGTATGGCACGCGCTATAGAGTGCTCTAGAACTACCTTAAGAGCCAAAACAACAATCAAATGAAATAAAATTTTCTCGCTCCCCGCTACATTGCACAGTGGGGCAAAAAGTACTTTTTTCGGACAAAATTCTGTTGCCCCCAGAAATTAAATAGGAGGGCAAAAAAAATCCCGGTAAATACCAAGAAATCTACAAAATGTCTTTGAAACATTTTAAGAATGATACAAGATATCTGTTAGAATTCCTGTTAGAAATGTAAAATATATCTTCTACATTTCTTAATACAATCCTTAAGATTTCTTCACAATGTATTGTAAGATGACTTTGAGACGTCTTTTAAAAGATTTTTTATATTTAATACATACCTATCAAGCACATTTACACAACAAATCTACATTCTAATATATTTTTGCGCCTACGATAATAAATATAGAAGCATGAAAATCAATAGGAAATCCAACTCAATCCATATTGATTATAAAAAAGTCAATTAAGGTATCCCTGTGGACTTCCACTTCAAAATTGTAAATCATAGGGTGTAAATCTATCAAATATCTATATGGATTTACACTTGAGGACGTATGAGTGGGTCGTCATGCAATTTAATAATCTTCTCTAAATTAGTAAACATAAATCTTACCTTTTGTCAGAACATTTTAATTTATGGAAAAAGTCGTGAAATTCTGGTGTAAACGGCTAAATAAAAATATGGAATAATGTGATTGCTAAATCCTATAACAGATCATTATTCACAAACAAATAAAGCATGAACATAACTTACCTTCTTTTATACATTTATAAATTGTATAATATTTGGTTAATTCTACAGATCATAAGCAAAATAAAGTTAGCTTAAAATTGTTAAGATCACAAAATGGCATTACACCGTGTGGAGGCCGATTAAAGAAAGAAACACCTTCAAACTCTTTAAACTCGCTAGACTCAAGTTTAAGGTTACTTAGGCTGTGTCGAGAAATTCAAAAGCTTATAGAGAACGTTGTAAATAATACAAAGTAATATGGTTTGAAAGTGAGAAAATTTTTAAATAGGGCTGACATTATCCATATCATTTTATCAAGAAATTTTTCGATTTCTCCTGAAAAACCAATCATTACAAAACGTTTTTTAGGTTAAAAAACTATTTTATATAATCTTTAATAATTTCGGTTTTCCTAATACAATGAATTGTACGCATTAATAATGGAATTGATTTTATAATAAATAATACATAAATTAAATAGCATTACCAAAGTTTTGGGCCATCAGAGATTATGTCGGGAAACTTTTAAAGTCAATGAAAATGTTTCATATATCTTTTTTATGTAATAGTTAGTGCAGGAGTATCAAAGTAATAAGTTTTTTATATGTGGCCGTCGTTATTTATGTCTTTTTTTAGAGATTTTTGAATTTTTCATGAAAATGTAACAATTTTATAGCAATTTTTTGAGGTTAGAAAACTGTTTTTAATGATAAGTGGTAATTTCCATTTTCTATATTTAATGACCCAAAAGAAGTATTGCACTATCTATCTTTTTTCGAGGGATACTTAATTTTGGGACGAATAACTGAACGCCATATCGGATTCGCTATGTTGAATTAATTTATCCCGACATAGTATACGTCATCAGAGACCTCTTAACTCTATAAATGCATCTTTTAGAGGTAAAAAAAAAAATTTTACGAAAATTTTTATGAACCACTTTTATCTTTCAACATTTTTGGTCTGCCATTTTTTTTGGGTTAAGTGATATCGGAATCCGCGCAGTAGAACATGATGGTATGATTTTTTACGAGTAACACTATTTTTTTTTTTTATATCAATTTCTGGGGGCGACAGAATTTTGTCCGAAAAAAGTACTTTTTGTCTCACTGTGCGTCGTAACAAAAATTTTATTGCAAAACGTAATGAAAAATAGTATCTCGGACAAATTTTTTATACTATGCAAAGTATATGAAAGGCAATTTAGCCATAAAATGATTCATTCGATGTTATTCGCATACTGCTTCAGCGTATACGTATTTTGCTTGTATTTAAAACAAAATGTATTGAAAATCTGTTGTTGGAAAACCATATTTTAAAGTATTTAATGTTTAGTTTTAACTATTCCTGAAATACTAATTGCGAATTGCTACTTAGAAAACTTTTTGCCGGTTTAAGAAATTTTTCAATTAACATACTTTAAAATATCGTTCCTACTTTAAAAAAAATTTTAAATTAACAATTTCGCTAGAAATTGGTTGAACCGGTAAAGAGTATGCAAAGTAGAAATTTGCAATCAGTATTTAAGGAACAGTTGGAACTAAGCTTAATTAAGAATGAATCGCCCTCAATTAGGAATTTTTATTTCATACACCACTACTATGCAGTTAATATTATCTCAGTTTTTCGTAGAAAAAAGTTTTTATGTTTATCTGTTAAGTATTATTAAGCAATTCTACTGTAGGAATAACGTTTCTTCTGTCATGCATGGCATAAAAGACGTAATTATTATCAGAACTGACAACGAAAAAAGATAAAAATTTGAAACAATTGTTGCTACTAAATTTTAAAGAAATCCGCAAATTGTTCAAACCTGAGTGTCGTGACATCCACATAGTATTCAGTAAATTTTCTCCCATGAGGCCAAAACGATACGTGTTAGCAGGAAGCAGTCGAACCAACAGCGTATGCGTATATCCCAATCACCAAAATGATGCTGATTTAAAATTGCGCACGGAGCTTATTAATATAAAATACACATTTATTAAATATACCCTCTTGAAGAAAAAAGCTTTCATTTCCAATGAATCTTATTTTTTTTAAATAACTTATTTAAATTATGAAGATTCTTATGGGATATTTTACTTTCTAATAGAAGAAGCTTTGTTAATGACAAACAATCACATTCGAGAAAACATGTTATAAATACGTTTTACGTAGTTTAGATTCGAAATACACTATTTTGCCAAAGCGTCGGTCTGTTTCTGGGAGTGTGTGTGTGTGTGTGTGTGTGTATGTGTTTGTGTGTGTTATCAGTTGTATATCACGATTACCTCGACCGATTTTGACACAACAATGCTTATCTTTTTTTGTTTTTGGATACCCATCAGTGACAATTTTTTTGAATTTTTATTAATTCGTTTTTTTCATTTTGATTTTATCAATGTTAAAAGAGCAATTTTTCAAACATGAATTTTTTTGCAACTAACGTCTAAACGTTATTTTAGACTATATTATGGTAGAAAATCGTAAAGATCATGAAATTTCCTTAAAAAAACGTTTTGGGATGAATAAAAAAAAATGATAACAGTGGTATAGAAAATACGTCGGACATGTAAATAAGAAAGCTTTGTGCTAATGAATTGGCAGCGGTGTTTTGTTCTAAACAGACTTTTCTGTATCAGCGGTGTTTTGAGGTTGTATTTCCTAATATTTTTTTGAACAAAAGTGATTATTATACATAAAATAAATAATACGTTTACATGTACAAGAATTGAGGAAGCATTTTTTTCAAAAAATTGCATGATTTACAGAAAGCTTATCAAATTTAATGTTCCACACGATTAGTATCAATGTTTTACCCTTCTCAGATTCAAAAATGCAAAAGCTCGTGGAAAACCAGACGCATGTTTTTAATTTATATAAAGATTGTATCCAGTTAATTACATGTAAGAATTAGAGAAAAGATTATGACTTTTTGAATTTTGATGAGTACCGTAGAGTGAATTGATTTAAAATTTTCTTGATTGAGATTTTTGAAGACAGTTTAGGTAATATTTTTTACAAGCAGTGAGTATTGCAACCAAGCTACCTTAGAAATATTTATTAAACATACCTGAAGTTTTATTGATTGTTTTTGCGGTAAAGTTAAAGATATTCTTCCTAATGGCTTCGTAACTCAACAACAATCTTATTACAGCATAAATTAACAATAAAAACTCTTCAATAGAGAGTTTTTGATCTTAGCTGATTTTGCGGGGAATCATGCATTTACTGTGCAAGATGTAACTCCCAGATTTTATTGGAACAATGATCAAGCGACGGTGTATAATGTAGTTATTTACTGCAAAGAAAACGAACTGATAAGTCACTAAAGTTTAGTCATGATCTCTGATTGTTTCATTCATGACGAAATATCAGATGATGCCTACCACACTACTAAAATTAAATTTTCAAAAAAAATTTTGCGTCTCTAAAAAAATTGTATTACTTTACGGATGGTTTCTCTCAGGAATATAAAAATTATATAAATGAAATAATTTAGCCTATTGTATTGAAGATTTTTCAATCCATGCTAAATGGAACTATTTTCCCACAGTACAAAGGCGTTGTGTCAGCTTAGGGGCAATAGTCAGACGTAGTGCTGTACAGGCGAGCCTCCAGTCTACGGACACGATTTTGTCTGCTAAAGATTGTATGATTAACTAAGACAAAAAGATAGATCACCCAACAATAATTTTAAATATTTTTGATTAAAAATGTATGATTTCTATAAAAAAAAAACACTTCATGAAAAATTTGAATAAAATGATAGAACAAAACCATTGCAGAAAAAACACTGTCTGACAAATTAAAAAAATTGATATATACGAACTAAAATGCAATCAGCCTTAAGTGTACATGAAGATTCCAAGATTGCCAGAATATTTGGTAAAGCCTATCAAATATTTTTCTTGTTCTAATAATACTAGAATATTCTCTTTAACACTCGATTGTTTCACTTCATCTACTTGTTTCCTTCAATTTGAAGATTGAGTCAAGTATAAAAAAGAAAATCACGAAATACTTGATTTGGTAACAATATTTTAAAGTTTACAGTAATATGTAATAAAATCGAAGAATTAAAAAAAAAATGTATTTACCATGTTTTGTCCGCCATTTTCAATGTCCAAAATCCGACTTAAGGTTTGCATTCAGCGACCCCAACAGAATAGTATAATATAGATAACTAATTACTTTTGTTCAACAAAATCATAAAATAAATAAAAAAACCTATTTTATATAAGAACTTATGTTGCGAAAAAAACTCTAGAGTTTTTTACTCAAAGACAAAACATCATATCACAAAATCTTATCAGAGGTATTTCTCGTAATTTTGCGTAGAATATAAGAGTATTACCAATACGGCTGCCTGAACCACGTGACCCACACCTTTTGTTTTAATAAAACTATTACCAAACTCGCTACATTAATCAGATTAAGGTCTACAAAAGCTTAAATAAAAGGTATTAATTCTTTTTTTGAAAACAATATGCTAAAAATTATTTGATTGCTTGAAATCGAAGCTGACGGCCTAAACCACGTGATCGACACTTTGTTTTCTTTGTTAAAATATTGTTGTTTGCCATAAAATACAAAATGGCGGCCTAAACCACGTGACATATACTTTTTTATCCAAACGATTGTAAATGTCGCTACATAAACCAGATTGAGGTCTACAAAATCTTAAACAAAAGGTCTTGAATACTTATTTTGAAAGCAATATGTAAAAAATTATTTTGTTACTTAAAAATCCAAAAGAGCGGCCTAAACCCCGTAATCGACACTTTTTTTTTTAATTAATATATAGTTAAACCTTCTGCATTAATCAGATTAGGATCTACGAAAGCCTAAATGAAACGTCTCAGATTGTACTTTCAAAGGCTATATTAAAGAAATTTTCTTTTTTTCATAAAATTCATAATGGTGGGCTAAACCACGTGACCCACATTTTCTTTTTTTAACAAAACGAATGCAAAATTCGCTGCAATAAGTAGATTAGAGTTACAAAAGCTAAAATAAATGGTCTTGGATCCTGTTTTTAAGAGCTGAAAGTAAAGAATTTTGCGTTTCCCATAAAATTAAGAATGGCTGCCTTAAATTATTCACAAAGGCAATTAATTGCTTCACCTAAATCGTGGTAAAAGTTCTGTTTTGGTCTTACGCGGGTTAAAAACATAGGTTCAATAAATTATTTTTAAAAAAGCTTTGTAAATTTATAATTGCAATACTTCAAGTATCAAAGTGTTATTCCTCGACATGCGAATTGTGCATTTTTTTATCAGGATAGCTAAAAACATAAGCTTTTTAAGTCGTGCATTGATTTAACAAATAATCTAATGTAGAGTCGTCCCCATAAGTGTGTACTAGTACTGTTCTAGGGCAACGTTAGTTTCAACAGGCCGGCTTGAACTACGCTGTACTAGTATTTATTTACTTTAGGAGGATTAAGCGGAAAATGCCGCATTGATTCGAGAGCATATCGCTGCGAAGTAAACTGTTACTCTTAACTCTCTAGTACTCACATAATTGTTGATAAATCATCACAAAAAATATTTGCGTTATTCATGAAGTCTTATAGATTCTGTTTGTATTTGTCAGATCTGGATAACTAACTGATCAGCATAAAACTTTTTAAAAACGTTCTTTAAACTTTGAAATTTGCCTATCAAACGTTTTTTTTACGTCAAAATAACATCTTCTTAACGTTTTTAAATGTTTTTTTTTACTCCTGTGCTTCAACCGGCAGTCGATAAAAACGTTTCTAAGACGTTCAAAAATAAAACTTTTTTGATGAAAGCGTTTAAAAAATTTTACACTATTAACAATGTTTTTTTTCCGTCTGCAAAATCAGAGTAGCTGATGAAACGAATGATAATATAAGAAAAAAAAAAATTGTTTTCCTTCGCCCACGGAACTGTGATTGGAACTCGGTTCTACCAACTTCACAGCCAAGTGTCTTATCGACTTGGCCATAGTGAACTCGACATCGGTATAAGTTTTACAGTTATAAATGGTGTTTGATTTTTAATTTTTTTTATCCTGTCTTACAACATTAGTTTAATAAATTACATGAAATACTTTTATTATTCAGATTGAAATGGCTTATACTTCTTTTACATTCCCACGATGATATATTTTTTAACCAATCAGTTTTTTTTAACATAAAACCGTTAGATTTGAATTCTACGCTAGAAAATTTCATATTCAGTACCTTACATTATATCAAAACGTCCAAATGAGCACAGTACACCTTATTTAGCTCCTAAAAAATATATCAAATAAAAGCTTGTGAAGATATTTCACAAGCACAAGCCTTTTCATTTTGAATAATGATGGGATTTTATGTAATTCATTAAACTAATGTTGTGAGATAGGAAAAAAATTAGAAAAACATCATTTATAACTGCAACTTATAAGACCGAAAATTCTTATACCGATGTTGCGTCCACTAGAGCCCAGTAGATAAGACAATTGGCTCTGAAGTTGGTAGGACAGAGTTGAAATCCTGTTTCCAACGTCAAAGAAAACGTTTTTTTTTTTTTTTTTATTATTACTTGTCTGTCAGCTATTCTGATTTTGTAAAGTGAAAAAAAAATTGTTCATAACATGAAATTTTTTTTACAAACACATGTTTAAAAAAAGTTTATTTATAATCATTTTGAAAACGTTTTAAACAACTACCGCTTGATGCACAGGTGGACAAAAAAACGTTTGATGCTGTTCGGTTTGTTATGAAGATCTGACAAAAAGAACCAGAAACTATAAGACTAAGAATATGTTCTTTGTGATGATTTATCAACGATTATGTGAGTACTAGCAAGTTAAAAGTAACAGTTCACTTCGCAGCGATATGCTCCTGGATTAAAACGGCACCTGGTGCTTAATACTTCTACAGTAAAAAGTACTTGTACAACGTAGTTCAAGCCAGGATGTTGGAACTTCCGTTTGGCTAGAACAGTACTACTATAGCCTTATAGGTAAAAACATTTATTAGATTCTCTTTTAAATAAATGCATAACTTGAAAAGCCTATGTTTTTAGCTATCCTTATGAAAAAATGCACAATAAAATGTCAAGGAATAAAACTTTGGTTCTTGAAGTATTACAATTATAAATTCACAAAGCTTTTTCAAAAACAAATTTTAAAGCCATTTTTTAAACCCGAGTATGACCAAAACAGATGTATTTCCATGATTTTGGTAAAGGATTCGCTTCTGTGAAAAAATTGTGGCCACCATTTTTAATTTTATGGGAAACAAAAAATTCTATACATACATCCCTCAAAATCAGGATGCAAGATCATTTATTTGAGCCTTTGTAAACCCCAATCTGATTAATCTAGCATGTTAAACATTCGTTTTGACAAAATAAAAACTGTAGGTTCGGTGGTTTACTATGCAATTTTTGATTTTATGGAAAACAAATAATTTCTTTAATATCGCTCTTAAAAATACAACATTAGACTTTTTGTTTAGGCTTTTGTAGACCGAAACCTGATTAATGCAGAAAACTTTACAATCGTTCAACTAAGAAAAAAGTGTCGATCACGTGGTTTACGCCGCGAATTGAGATCTTTAACCCAGCAAATAATCAATTACATATTGCTTTTAAAAGAATTGTTCAAGATCTTTTATTTAGGCCCTTGTAGATAGACCCTTTAGGCCCTAGTCTGATTCCTGTAGCCAGTTTTACAATCGTTTGGATAAAAAAAGTATGAGTTACGTTGTTTAGGCGGCCATTCTGGATTTTATACCGAATAAAAAGGTTTCACAATAGCTTTCTAAAGTGGGATCTGAGACCTTTTATTTAAACCTTTGTAAAATCCAATGTGATTATTTCAGCAAGTTTTAAATTCGTTTGGATAAAAAAAATGTGAATTACTTGTTTAGGCCGCTATTTTGAATATTATGGCGAACAACAAATTTCTTTAATAAAGGTCACAAAAGTAGAATCTGGAACCTACTATGCAGGGCTTTGTAGACAAAAATTTGATTGATGCGAAAAGTTTTAAAATAATTTTACTGAATAAAAAGTGTCGATCACGTTGCTTAGGGCGCGATTTTGGATTTTATAGCGAACAAATAATTCTTCACATATTGTTTGCAAAAGGAGGATTTTTGATACTTCATTAAAGCCGCTGCAGACCTTAATCTGATTAATGTAGCGAGTTCTGCAAACGTGTTAGTAAATGAAAAATGGTGTGGTTCACGGGGTTCAGGCAGCCACAGTAAGACCAAAATTTTTATTTTCTTAAATCACATCATGGCTACGGAAAATAGAAGGAGTAAGCTACATTTTTGCCTTCATACGCTTAAAAAAAACCTAAACCAATTTAGGAGAGCATAAGATCTCCGAAACACGTGGAATACCTCATGTATACATATATATATATATATATGTATATATATCTTTATATACATATATATCTTCCTATATCCTGTAGTTGTATGGTTTTAGAGCGAGTACTAACTCCCCCGCTCCTCCCACTCCTTTCCGCTCCCCCCGCTCCCCCCTACATAAGGTGCATTTCGTTACTTTCTACCGTGATATTTGGCCCAAAATAAGGGTTTACTCTCTCCCCCTGCCCCTCCCACTCCCCCACAGCTCGTACGTGTGGCAATACATAATGGGATCTAGATTGGTACTGCCATATATAATTGCATGTGATAAAACATATAGAATTACAAGTTCAAATCAGAAAAAATGTTTGTATTACATCTGGTTTCCGATTGGTCGATAATCAGTTTGTTTAAAAATAATCTGGTATCTCTAAGATAGTCTCTCTAGATTTACTGAAAGAATGACGATCATACGTAATATTAGAGTAAGACTATACTATAAGGGGTGTATGCACGAAAAGCGATAATTATGTTGAAATGTGTTTGTTTGAATTTCACAATAAAAAGATAATAATCATGAGCAGAGGTTATGAAATTAGCTGCAAAAACAATTTCTCAAAAGAAAACATGATTTACAAAGTCTTAACTCATTACGTGCATTTATTTTTAGCATAACAAACGCGTTACTATAATTCATCGTTAAATAGAGGTATTCACTTTCATTAGAAAGACCAAAAAGGCTTCTGATGCATTTCATTCATAATGTTTGTATTAAAATTTATAATAAATTACAGTATAATGAATTACTACTAATATGTTTAATAGATTTTAATGCATTAAAATTGCATTAACTATGAGTATTAAAAAAAATAAAAAAATAATACCTGCATGAGAATAAAAGATAACTATACAATGAAAAAAAAAAAGTATGTAATAAATTTTTTAATTTCAATGACAAATTTTAACTATAGATCGAGTACGAAAATTTTGTTGATAATAATAAAATGCTAGGATTTACGCAGACAAAATATTCTGAACAGTAAGAAGTCGCTTTAGCTGAAAAAAAACACAAAATCACTAGATAATATAAAAGTTTTTCAATCAGAATGGTGGCGATTCTATAAAATTTGTATATAGTGCGCAAAAAATAAATGAGCATGAATGCATTAAATCGACGGAATTATACTAATATAGGTACATAGATAGTTTTATATTGATCCACTATAGATGTTGTAAAATTTATTTGAAAGTCCGATCGTTTTTAAGCTTGTTATACCTTTAATAGTTGTATTATAAGTACTTAAAATTAATTGTTATTTTTTTAAAAAAAAGCGAGTGAGTTAACTCAACAATATCGTACTGTACTTGTTCTACATTATTGCACTCGGTAATATCGACGCCCAGTACGAAAACAAACATACCACAGATGTATACGAACACTATGACATTTACATAATTTTACGAAGGCAATCACAGCGCATGTAGTGATACGAAAAATATTACGGCTAACTGCAATACTATGAAAACAATAACGCATGAAGATGGTCATACGAAGAAAAATACAGCGCATGCAGTAATACGAAAAGTATCACGGCTAACTGTGGCTACTGAAATAATCTCGCAGGACAGCAGTCATACAAAAAAAACACACCGCACGCAGTGATACGAAAAGTATCACAGCTGTAATTGGGTATACGAATACAAACACGCATAAAGACCGTCATACGAAGAAAAACACCGCATGCAGTAATACGAAAAGTATCACGGCTAACTTAAGGATACGAATAAAAACACGCATAAAGACTGTCATACGAAAAAAAACGCACCGCATGCAGTAATACAAAAGGTATCACGGCTAACTGCAAGACTATGAAGGCTATCGTGGTAATGTAATTCATTTAAGTTAACAAGAGCACGACTAGTAAAGTTAAACAAAAACTTATACGTCTTTTCGCGCTTTGAAAGAGAAGGGCATGATATTTATAATGAAGAAGCTCTTTCTTTTATTGTAAAAAAATTTGAAGATTATAAACAATTTGTAACTCGCTGTTGTATACTGGTAATCTCCAAATAAACTTACACAGCAGGTAATCTATAGTTTTGTACGGAATTCTTGGTATATTGGATATATATGTATATGTATCTGCATTGATAGTAATAAGGATGAAATTTTTTCTTAGTCTGTATTGTTATTTAGTGTCTTAAAAGTATATGTACCAAATTTCAGACCTTAATATACAATAGAAAATAAATGGGACTAGATTTATTAAAAAAAGTCGCCGCGCAAAACGTGTTTTTTTGCACACTTTTGTTAATAACTTCTCGAAAATCTCGTTGACCTCTACTTCTTAAAGTTCTAATGTGTTCAAGAATTAATAAGCTTTATAATAAGTACATTACTTAATCATTGCTTTATCTAATCGATTGGATTTGTAGTTGAAAAAACAAGAAAAAACACGATTTCCGAAAATCCCTTACACCCTTTTTTGATTGAAGTGGGACATTTTGTGTTTTTTCAAGTTAGAGCTTCTTCAAAAGAAACAGATTCAATTTGCCACTACGGACAAAAACAGTTATTAACTTGACACTTAAAAAAAAAACTCGAATTCTTTTAAACCCGATCCATCAACAATTGTTCGAGCATCAGCGAGTTAAACACACAAAGTGCTACATTAGATGTGCGGAGCTGTCTTTGAGAACCACTCCGCGCTCAAAATACATTAAATAATGTAAAACGTATATTTATTAAATAATGCTAACAGTATATTCGTGTTGTTGAAAAATATATGTATATGTATAACTATGCGTAAATATTAATATAATATCCAAGCTGTCTGCTACACTTAATATATATTATTATTATCGTGATCTTCTGTGCCGTATCTTTGGCACTTAAGGACTTGGTAAGAAAATTAAGATTTTGATCTGTCGACTATGCATGTAACATACAAAGTATTTTATATCGTATTGTATTATTGTGTAAACTGTACTATAATATTTACTCATAAGTAGAAACCAAAAATATTTTTTTTTAATTTCTGAAAAAAAAAATTTTCCTTCAGTTAAAATACCTGTTTCTATAGTGTAATCATACTATATTTTGTTTAGTGCCGAATCATCTATATACAATTAAAAATTAAGTATAGTACATAAGTATGCACAAATCAACGATTGAGTTTTTTTTTTAATTTCCAACTACAACTTCACTGTGTATGATCTCATTGATTCTTCAAGCTTCGCCCAGATGCGTAACAGCCACTTCACTTATCTCTTTGAGTGAAAGCCGGACACCAAATCTCTCTGTTATTTTCCATCACCCCCTTCTTACCCTTAATTTCCTTGTCTTCTAGGTGAGGATAGTGCTATGCAATGGTCCCTATGCGAGGAGGTTAGTTTTAGTCGGTAGACACCCAGGTGCATCTGACACTCTCTCCGGTCTGAAAGACTAAAGAAGTCTTTTGAAGATCTTCCCTCCTCACCCCTTTCAAAAAAAAAAAGATCTAAGTGCTGTAACTGTAAAACATCGATATTCAATATTATTTGAATATTTTGGAAAAAAATTCCTGCATTTTGAGATTTAATCTACTGTTACTTAAAATATGCTGTTTTCCGTAGAATAATTCATGTATCTTTTCAAACTAATAATAGTACAAATGTTTTAACAATTCCAAGAATTCATACAGTTATACAAGTTTTTTTCGAGAACAGTATATGCGAAATTCAACGGATCCAAGCCTTGTATTATATGAAATAATTCCTGAATACCCATTATTTAACACTTTTACTAAGTTTATTGTTTCAGATCAAAAAATGCGAATTGGGTAGAACTATTCAAAAAAATTTTTAACACTTCCTACGTTTCGAACACTAAATGAAAGTTCAATTTGAATTCTGCAGTTGGTAACCCCATTTCTCGACGATTCTTGTCGCAAGACTGTGCACTCGTCCACCACGTGTCCCTGTTCATAGACGAGAGAAGCTTGAGTTGTGTGTTAGCGCTTAAAAGTCTCGCCAACTTCCCACGGAATCATAAATCAGAACATCAGTACAAAGGGATCTGGAGATCAACAGTGATTTACAAAGTATTCTCTGTTTTTTATCTAAATGCGACCAAAACGAGTGTAGAGATCAAGTGTTGTCACAAAAGTTAAAAAGATGGATAACGAGTGTCTTGACTGTAAGTACAGATTTTATGGTAGTAATATAACGTTTCCCGTGTAGTACCATACAACTTATTTGCATATGAAAAATAATCCATACTCTTACTCGTGCGTGCAAAGCAAGTAGTTTGTATTAAAGCTATGACACAAATTGATAACAGTTTGCACGTGTTTCAACCTTAAGGAGGCTCACACCTAATATAAAGCTCATATTGTGAATACGACATTATAAATATTTATTAAAGGTTATAAAAAGTTTTACTTAAACTGACAATAATATAGCTAATGTTAAAAATCGTGCGATTATCATCATAAAATTTTTTTGTCAAGTTTTCAGGTACCGAGGATTGAAAAAAAATTTAACAAATTAACTTAATATCTTCCATCTAACGTGTTATTTTTAGGTTTTTAGGCTTATTATCTTCTGTAAACAAATTCATTTGGAGTCACCGACATAAAATTTGCAAATAATTCAATAGGTTTTCCAGAAAATCCAATTGTTTACATAGAAATACAAATAATACGTGAACAATTGAATTTTTGCAAAACCTATGGAAGTTTTTGCAAATTTTATGTCAGTGACTCTTAATGAATTTGTTCAAAGAAGAGAATAAGCCCAAAAATTTAAAAATAAGATGTAAAATGGAAGAGTTTGAATTAAATTGTTAAATTTTTTTGAATCCTCAGTATCTGAAAAATTTGACAACAAAAGTTTATGATGAAAATTGCACGGTTTTTAACATTAGCTATATTATTGTCATTTTAAGTGGAACTTGTTATAACTTCTAATAAATATTTATAATAATGTATTCAAAATATAAGCTATGTATTAGATGTGAGCCTCCTTAATATTAAAATATAATAACAATCAATGTTCGGTAAATCTTTCTCAGAATGATAAACTGTTAATCTTAGTGCGCAAACAATTTAATTGTCATAGTAAAGGCAACGAAAACGTGGGTTCCTTGAAAGGTACTTATTATTTTGTGCATGTTTATTACAGTATCTTAAACAGCAAAAATAACAGTTGTGAGACAGCAAAGAAGGAGTAGCAGGCTCGCGGGTACAGTGCTTAAAGTTTGCCGATGTTCGCGCCGTATAAATAATTTCACACAGTGATGAGTATATCTAATAAATATGTAAAAGTAATCATAGTGCACTTATTTGTGAAATGCTTTTATTTTTTCAAAATAAGCATTGCTACAATAGGAGCTGCGTTTGACCACTCACATTAAAACATATTGTAAAGCAATCCATATTAACCAAAACTAGAGTTTTCGTGATAGCTCGATCATCACGTGCAATCAAAAAAAGCTTGTCGGAGTGTAAATTTTTTACATTTGAATCATAGAAGATTTCGGGTCTTTCACAAATAACATTATCTTTGCAAGATAATAAACCAAGTTCATGAAAAACAACCATAGTACGAATAATCTTTCAAAAGAAATTCAAAAAAGTAAGAGTTATCGCTACTTTTTTAATGATAGTAAAGTACAAATTAATCATTTCGTAGCTCACCGCCTTACGGCAAATAATGAAAAGTATCGGCTAATGTCGGATTTCTCATCATTGAAATACTGAATCACATGTTTTGTGACACATGTTATAGACGAGTAATAATAAACTTAAAAATTTTAATTTCTTGAAGCCCGTAATGAATTATGTTTGATCTCGGTGATTGATTCAAGATCATAAATTTTCCCGAACTATTTATTAAATACATGTACATACATATATAATATATCCAATATCCTAAGAATTCTGTATAAAACTATAGATTACCGACTGAGTAAGCTGATTTGTAGATTACCCTGTAAATAACAGTGAGCTATAAATTGTTCATAATTATCAAATTCATTTACAATCAAAAATGAAGAGCTTCCTAGTCATAAATATCCTTTTCTTCTCCAAAGCGCAAAAAGACACATCAGTTTTCGCTTAACCTTTCTAGCTGTGCATTGCTCAATTTAAATGTGTTATAATTATTACGATAATAGTCTTTGTAGTCTTTCAGTTAGCCGTGATACTTTTCGTATTATTGCATGCAGTGTGTTCATATTCGTATACTCAGTTAGTTGTGATACTATTCGTATCACTGCACGCGCTGTGTTTTTATTCGCAAACTCAGGTGTGATATTTTTGGTATTACTGTATACACTGTGAATGTTTTCGTGCGGAGTCTCCAGTTGGAATTCTTTTTGGTCAACTACAGATGATGTGCCTTTTTTTCACCAGGTATAATTTTCCGTGATAGTCTTTGTACGGGGCGTCGATATATGCTAAGTTGAATTTGATTATGTCTTATGTGAAATCACAAAAGATCACGTCTGTGTATGTGTTTGAAGTCTCAGCCCCAGCAATAGTTTTTTTCAATTTCTATCATTTTTAATTATGAGCTTTTTTAAAAGAAATGTTTTCTAAATACTACTATTAAAAGAAAATAAATTAAACATTCATAAGTAAAAAAAAATAAAAAACTATTTTAATCAAAGCTATCTCAAGCTTCTTTAAAAAATAAGAGACTAATTGCTAATCATATAAAAAATACTACATATACATATGATGATTAATAATATGATTCATTTTACAAATTTAAAAAATTAGAGAGGTTGAGGAGTAGAGTGCGCAAGTGGGCGAATATACATAAAAAATAAATATTACAAAAAAAGAACAGGTTACGTAATGTAATTATACAGCGGTATCGAAGTAATTAAAAATAATACGATAAATAAGGGTAAATCATTGCAAATTGATAAACACTATCACACAATAATTTAGTAGAAAATATGGATTATAGGTAAAATCAAATAATAATAAAAAGAAGAGTGTAAAAATAGAATTAAAGACTTACGTAAAAAGCATAAATGGAATAATAAGCGATAAAAACATTAAATAATCCTAAGAAAACTAAGCAACGTAGCAGAAACCAAAATTTAAATGAGTTTTGGAAAGCTATTAAAAATTTAAAAAAATGAAAAGAGATGGTTACAAGAAAAGAGGCACAAAACAATAATTTTAAATATTTTTAAAGAGGCAACAATGATACATATGCGGAAAACTAAAAAGGGAGTGTATGAATGGACAGCACAGTTTAGAAGGATTTTTATAACAAGAATCCATCAAATTTACAAGGAAGGAAGATAAAAAAGGATATTAAAACTACAGAGGAGTAACTTTTTGATTATAACATGCATGATTTAAGAAATTTCAATCGCTGAAAAAGTAGAAAAATCGGTAAAGCAGAAAAAAATGATGAAAGAGAGTTAGGCTGCCATCAAACAAAAGGAAGAACAAGATATAGTATTGTTGTACTAAATAATTAAATTGAATGTAAACTAGAGGAAGTCGTCAATAAATTATATGCTGTGTTTGTAGACGTTGGAACGGAATTTGATAACATTAATAAAGAAATATTCTGGCTCAAAGTACATTGAAGAGAAATAAGTATACAAATGACAAAAATGTTGAAACGAATCTAAAAATATACCAAAAAACACTTCATTACGGCCAGAGGCTAACAAATGTATTTAAAGCTATGAAAGAGAAAAGTCAAGGGTGCTAATAAAGCCTGGTACTATTAATATTATTTAAGTAAAAAATAAACCATAAGTAGATCTAAAATAATACAGGAGGCGTATTAGTAGGCAAACTCAAAATTCACTGCCTCAAATTATCCAATGACGTAGTTTAAGGCGCCAAATATTTTAAAGACAGAAAACTCATGCAGAAAAACTTAGAAAAATAGTATACAATTAATTTACTGAAACTTTAAAAAAAGTGATAATTTTTAGAAATAAAGAGGGGATGGAAACAGATCTGTTTGGATTTAAATCAGATGCATTAGAAGTTTAAAACTAGAACATGAACCTATAAGGTTGGTTCTCAACAAAAAATTTTCGTGGCACGGAAAAAAAACGACAGGTAGGAAGCAAAGAACAGTCAAAGCAGTTTTAGGTTCAAGCAAAAAAGATAAAGTAAAAAGTTTAAATCAAAGAATATTTTTCATAAATTGAATAATAAAATTATATTGCACATACGTAGCGACGACTTGTATATGAAGATGAAAAAAAAAGGGTAGAAAAAATAGAATGTAGATTCAAAATATGAAGTAAGGTTTAAATTCAAAGACCCAAGCATACGTATGAAGATTGAAGGCGGGCAAGCTAAGTGCGAAATAGAGACGGTTAGAGTTATCCTAGAAAATTGCATAATAAGAAAAAAAAAAATTTACTTTTTGCGAATAGTAAGAATAGACAAGAGCAAGTGGTCTTATTTATGCTCAACAGAAGAGTTAACAGAGACGCAATCAATAAATCCTATAAAAAAGAGATAGTATATTGAATAGTAGAGGATGGGAAAACGACAGGACTTATAAAAAGAGCAACAAAGGAAAATAAACTTGAGAAAATCAAAGGTAATTTAAGAAAGGATCGGAAAACTTTTGTCAATCAGGAAATAAAAAAAATCTGTATGGTAATTGACAACTCTATCATCCCTTAAATATATAAAAAGAAAAGAAAGATAAAAATGTAGGAAAAAGAAAAACTTATAAGCGAGTTTTAAAGTTTTTAAGTAATAGACTGTAGTCTCTACAATAAAAGAAAAAACAATAAAAAAGCAAATATTGATATGTAAAGCGGAAAAAAAGCAACATGAATAAAAAAATAATAATAATAATAATAATAATAATAATATCAGTCGAAAATATAGGATTAAAAGCTAATGGAGAGATATGCAGGAGAGAGATGATTTATTTAAATGTATAATTTCTTCATGTAGGTAAATAAGGCACTACAGAAAGAAGATATAAAGTTCAATGATATGTTACGCGTTATAAATTATATTCGTCGAAAAAAAATTTTTTCATATGTTAAAGTATGTTTAATCAGTTACGTAGTATATTCTATTTAAAATAAATTTGTATTCATTTAAATGGATATGCACTTATAATAGTTATTAAACAAGAAATGGAAATGTAGAAGTATATAAAAATCAATAGTAGAAATTGAAAAAAAATAAATACAAAATATAAATATTAAATAAGAATTTCACAGAGATATCTTCTAATAAATTCTAAAATGTTAAAAAATTTCCAAAAATAAGGCTAATAACTGTACATGGGTCATTCTTTCACAAACCGAACAGATTTTGATAATAAATTATTGGCATATCTTCGATTCGGCTGAAACTTTTTATACGGATTCTATATCGAAAAATAAAATATACGTGTCCGAGGCCTTTTTTTTCCTCATTGTTTCGATAATACGAGTGATCGAAAATTTAAGAATGGCGAGTTTTTTGGCCTAGAGGCTTATTTTGAACAATTCATAACTCCAAATCCGTGAGAGGTACAAAATTTTTATTTAATACATTTTTGTAGCTAATGAAATAAATTTTCCGACAAAATTTTTTTTTACAAAAATTATTAACTAATTTATATCGTTATTACCAATTTAATTGATTAAATCGTTTTTTAACAATGGCCCCCAGAACAAATCAAGTTTCTGATATTTCCATGGAATTCCCCGTTAAATTTTACGTCAAAAACATGTTATGCCAGAAATAACAATGAAAACGAGACGAAAATTTATTTACGTGTAAACTGAACTTTGAAAAGAACACTGTCAAAATTCGGAGGCATGAGGGTTCCTCGAAGCCGAAAAATTAATATTTTACGGTAATGTATTTTAACACGCGACCTTATGAGAAACAGCACTTTTGAGCCTTGTAACTCGTATATCTCGCTTATTAACAATTAAATTGCAACCAAAATTTTTTCAGAGATTGAAGAATATCCACTTATTCAAAATAACTTTTAAAAATGCTAGAAGGATCCCTATGAGATTAAAATAAATTAATAAGCTAACTAAAAACTACTAAAGGTAATTCTTTACGTAAGCATGAGAAGGACAGACGACACGTCCAACAGTCGTATGCACAGTATATGTACAGCACGTACTATAGCGAGGGATAGAACTCCCTTGAGCAAAAGTTATTTTAAAAAAGAGTTTGCAAACGATGACTGTGCTGAAGACTAGCAAACCACATCTAAGTATTTATAGGCTAAGATCTCCCAATCGTTAACCAAGTTTTTTTCGTACAAAATATGATAAGCAATATAATTCTGTATATTATACTTGCTGTGAAGGCGTGTTATAACTTCAATTATGATGTAAATAGACAAGGTTGGCTGAATAGCACAAGCTTTTGATAACGTAGAATAATAATCAGATTTTAGGGCAATGGAGCTCCATATTTGTCAAACAGAAAACATTTGTTTTGATACAATGTTCTACTACTAATTGAAAAATAACTAACTTTGCTTTACTGAGGCAGGAAATCAAAAACGTCACTGTAAGTGATACCGCTGATGAAACAGACACTGAAAGGCCTGTACTATTCAGATCAATACTAAATTTGAATAAAATACAACACAAGCACCTACAACCAAACAACCAAATGGAATTGCCCGATCAAACTGTTTATTAATCCATAATTTATTTAGTAATTTAAAATGTGAGCAGAGTAGTTTATAGAGTTTTAGGATAACGTACATATCATAATCATACCTTATTACCGGAATCGGACAGATCGACTGACTCACTGCATCAGTGGAAAGGAAATTAGGCACTTGCAAACCATAATTACGTTGTAGTCCAGGAAACTATAACTGAAATGAAATTGGCTAATGAGTCCCAATCAGATACACTGTAATTTTAATACAAAATATGATCAGCACAATTTTTCCAATTATTGTATTTACTACACAGGTGGATTATACTTTTGATTACAATGTAAACAGAAAAGGTTGGCTGCATAGCAGATACTTTTGACAATGGAGAAACCAATTAGATTTTAGTGCAAGTAAGCTCCATATTCACCTAAGAGAAAAAAAGTGTTTAAATACAATGTTCTACTACTAGGTCTAAAAATAATACAACTTTGTTCTACTGTCGCAGAAAATAAAAAACGTAACCAACAGTAATACCGCTAATAAAACAGATAATAGATAGGGGACAATTCAGCTGAATATGAAATTAAAAAAAAATCAAAACCCATTCACCTAAAACCAAATCATCAAATCAATTTGGTCGATTACTATATTTATTAATAAATGATGTATCCAGTAATTTAAAGTAATCTCAAAGAAAAGCAAGGATAAAAATCTCTAGCAACTTCAACCAAATAACCCAAAATACTTCAACATAATAACCGAACGGCAAACAAATACTTAAAGTCACAACAATTTATTGTTGTTATTAACATCTCTTAAGTTTATAACAATTAGTCAATGATATTAATTGCATTGGATTGCTTGAATTTTTCATCAAATTTAAAAAAAAGATACTGTACCTACCCAGATTACTTACTGTTAGTTTTTTATTATTTAAAACTATATTCGTTCATTCCAACAAAAAACAAATTCAGCAATTATACGTAATTTACATGACAGCAGTTAATGTTTGTTTATCATAAAGCTATACATACATATAGTGGTGCTCACACATATGTTCTTACAGCAATGATACCAACTAACACAAATATTTTCGAGTTGGTACCGCTGGGTGCTGGAGCCCTCATAAATCACCCACAGCGATGTATTGAAGGTGGTGTTATTGTCGTTGGAATTGGGATACTTGGTAAATGAGTGCACTTTCAAAAAAATACTTTATTATTTATTAAATGAAGCACTTATCATGCGTCAAATTGGAGTAATAAATATCTAGTAATACTGCTTAATCTCGAATCGGGTAGTATTACATTTCAATAAATGTAACCTATCAAAAATCACCTTATTCACCAATAAAATTTTTTAAATAAATAAGAAACAATTAAAATCAAATAATTTATTGATAGAAAATCGTATTTATAAACAAAAAAAAAGATTATAATTGTAAAAATTTGTTTAGAACATTTGTGGAAAAAAGTTCAAAAATTAAGTAGAGAATTATTTATTTATTTCAAAATTGGCCAATTAATCAAATAAAAGAAATATTTATATATAAATATTAATTGATATTAAGAAATGCTGCAACTAATAATTGGAAAAACTTATTAAAATAATTGTTAGATAGTTTATTGATTTATATTACGAGATATTTAAATTAATTTATAAAAAAACAGTAAATGAATATTTAAATAAAAAATATGCTACAAACCGTAATATATGACGAAGTGATAAGTAACTAACTAACAGAGATAGATCTTGGATAATTCAACACAGTACACGGCTTGTATGAGCGAGGTAGCAAGTCAAAATCAGGTGGAAAAAGGTTTTTTATCGAAATTAAAAACTCACATTCGATAAAAATATTTATAGGGGGTAAAATACGAAATAATTAATTTACAAATATTTATAATAAAATAATTTGACATTGAGAAGGTCGTTTATATGTATGACATCTTTTTTATATATAGTGTCAATCATATATTTTTTCAGATATTTTATTTTTGCTTAGTAACAAATAGAATATTTTGTCTAACTGTAAAGGAAAAGCGAGAAATAAATAAACAATATAGGCAACAACTTGTTCCTTTTAATTTTCATATTTAGGTAACACAAAACATCAATTAGAAAAAGCTGTATAGAAAAAAAAAAATTTCCGGACTTTAGATTCAAAATGGCTTGCCGTCATTGTTAATATTTTGATTGTTAATATTCCGAACGGAAAGTCCTGCTCACTAATCAACTTTTTACACAGTACAAGAAAACGTGTTAAAATTCGTCGTAACATCAAAATAAACAGCAATAAACAGTTGTTAAATTACTCCTTAGAAAATATATCGCATGAACAATAAGATGCATCAAGCAAATATGATAATTTTGATAAACAAAGTAACAGTCAAATAAAAAAATAAAGAAGGTATCTTCACATCTATAAGGCGTACAATAACCTTTATTTTATTGGATTTGCAGAAAAATTCAAGCAATGCGATGCAATTAAAATCATTGTCAAATTGTCATAAACCTAAATGATATTAAATATGAAATTAAGCTGCAAATCGTTTTCATTGCAAAATCAAGAATGTTTGATCAAGAATGTTTTGAGCTCGTAATACGTCAGGATTTACTTTCGGCTTTGTACTCACTCCCAAAGCATCTAATTTAAAGTAGTCAGAGACAAGCCTGTGAAGATCATCGTCGTGTGTTACAAAGTTGCAAGCTAGAGATTGTATGTCTCCGGAAATATTATTAGACGTTTTTCCATGTATAGACCAACCTAATAAACATTTTGATACGATAAGATAATTTCTGTCTAGTTCAAAAAAATCTCTGTTAATTATAAGATTTATGTAATCTTGTTCAATTAATAAAGCCGGAGCCACAGAGTACGGGTTTAAAATTACCCCAGCTTTTTCTTTACAAAGGTTTGTTATTGTTTTTGAGAGTTTTTGAAAAGGAAGGTTAAGGTCTTGAATTACTAAAACATTCTCAAGTTTCAAGACACCAGCAGAACCCGTAAGGGTAAAGATTGTTTTCTCTCTTGTTAAAACTACAGGTTCTTTCTGGCCGATAGTTCGCAGGCTTGTTTCTACTGGAGTACACTTCGATCCGATTTGTTCAATAATCTTTGAATTGATAATACTTATGGTAGATCCTTCATCTAAAAACGCATATATATCTCTGAAAGAATCTGGCCCAGTGATTCGTATTGGTAAATATTTTAACAGCGACTGTGTGCCTAGTCATAAGGAATCCTTTGAAACATCAACATTATAGGTATTTTGAGAAACGGGCGTCGAAGAAAGAGAAAGACCCTCACCATCACGAGGCACATTACCTTGAGCTCTATCAGATTTGTGCAAAAGACTACTGTGCTTAAGCTTGCAGAGTTCACACCTGATTTCATTTTTGCAATTTGGACGCAAGTGTCCTGTTTCTAAACAATTATAACATGCGCCGATTTTACGTGCCATATCCCATCGTTCCCTTATTGATTTCTGCAACCAATCTTTGCAAGCTGCCGTCACGTGACTTCCTCGACCACACAGGGCGCATCGCGGCTTTTCAGCTTGCCCCGAATGGGTTGCAGAATCTTGCAGTCCAGCAACAAAGTCATGCTTTCGAATCGAATTCCGGGAGCGCGAGTCGCTTTCGAAAGAACGCTCTTTGGAGACTTCAAAACTTCGCGAATTTATAATTCCAACCGATAAACCGATTTTAGCCTCATGAAGTAAAAATTCACTTAACATTTTAAGCTTAGAATTCTCTCCCTCTTGGACGTATGCGAAACGAGCGTAATCTCTCAGGACAGATTTTGGAATTTTATTCAGCAAGTCGTTAAATAACTCCGGACTATACAAATATCCTATATGCTTCAAAGATATTAGAGCGTCAACAGCATTTTTTAATTTTGTCGCAAACTCTACTGAATTTATTTTTCCCGATTCCAGACTTGGCAGGTTTCTCATTTCTTTAACGAGTTTTTCACAAATCACATTTTTATTCCCAAATCGTAATTCCAATGTATCAAAAATTTCTTTGGCTTTATTACCCGAAATAAACAAAGTTTTCATTGCATCTTTCGCTTCACCCGTTAAAGATTCATGAAGTCCCATAACATTTTCTCTTTCAGAATATTCGCCTAACTCTGTTGATAGTTCAAAAGCTTCCTTAAAATGCGGCCAATCAAAAGAATTACCCGAAAACTCTGGCAATTTTTTGGCCGACATTCGATTATAAAATCGCGCATTTTGTGCAACACAATTCGATACATTGTTTGATGAAATATTCTTTTCAATCGCATTTGCCAGACGCGTTAAAGGGTTTACGTGAGATTCGTTGCCATAATTTAAAAATTGTTCACTTTGTTGATTATAAAACGGCAAAGAATCTCGATTCATCGGAAAACGATTTCCATGATTAGTGTGCAAATTAAGAAATTCATTTCTGTGACCGTTTTCTGAATTCGAACGCAAATTAAACATTGGTTGCGTAGGTCGATATTGATTATTGTGACTTCGCAAATTAAAAACCTGATCGTTTACAATTTCGGATGTGACAGACGAGTCTTCTTCACGTTCTTCATCCTCCTCGACTGCGATGCGAAAACGTATTTGTGGCCTTTGCAGGAAATCACCATCAGTTTCAGAAACGGCTGGGCGAACCCGCTTGAAGACAGAAGCGTCATTTCTCGGTGGTTCTGCATCAAGGTCTGAGATGTCGTTTTCGTTCTCATCGTTAGGGTAAATGACCCGAAAGGAGGCGGCACGAGCCCCGTTAAGGCCTGTAGAAGCGGCAATGTGTTGGGCCGGGTTAGGGGCCGCAGTAGTGGCCCTAAAAAGGCGGGCACGCTGAGCAGGAACAGTGTGACGTCTTGGCGGCTCGACATCAGCGTCAAGAGCCGCGGGAGCAGCAGAGAGGGTGCGCCGGACAGGAGCAGCACGATGTCTTAGCGGCTTGACATCAGCTTCAGGGACAACTGGGTGGGCAGGGTTAGGAGCCGCCGCGTTGGTGACTGCAGCGGAGCGGACGCGCCGGACAGGGCCTGCGCGATGTCTCAGCGGCCTAACACCAGCATCAGGGACAACCGGACGGACAGGGTTAGGGACCACAGCGCCGGCGATTGCAGCGGGGCGGGCGCGCTGGGCAACAGGGGCGCGGCGCCTGGGTGGCGCAAAATCGGCCACGACATCTTCCTCAGAGTTAGGAGCCACAGCAGCAAGAGCACCGTGTCTTCCGGATCCTGAGGCAGTTGGGCGAGGGGCACGTGAGCGCAGGGAAGCCGTAACAGCAGGAGCCCCGCGATGAGGTGGCGAGACATCGGCTGCAAACTCGAGCATGGGGCCAGCGGCGTCGGCGACTGCAACGGGGCGGGCGCGTTGGGTAGCAGGAGCACGGCGCTTAGACGGCGCCATAATATTTTAATCCTGGCAGGATCGCCAAAAATGTTACGATTTCTCTGCAAATAACAACGCAACTTTAATTCAAAGCGAACTGATTTATTATCAAAACTCCCAAGGGGACTTAATCGCTTCGTTGACAACTTGAATCTGCCCCGAATTTCCACACCAACATCAACCACTCCTTAGCAACGCCCTTTCATGCTTTCAAAACAACACACAAAAACGGCCGTGTTTTATTTTCAGTCAAAAATACCTGAAGTTCGAGACTTTCATCGAACATGATACATTTCCTGTTTCGCAGCACAATTCTATGACAGAGGAAAACGAAGGCTTCAGAGTAGCAACTACTCGGCGCTTCAATTCAAATTTATTCGCAACTTATAAAACGTATCCGCTTACAAATGTACCAATAAAATAAACTAAGCATTAAAATAATTGATAGTAACAGTAAAAGCAAATAATCAACCGCTAGTCAGGAAATCCGAATATCGGTTTGCATGCTAGCTTCACGTGAAGTTAATTATTGCAAACTAATTTGCCTTCACAAATATTGTTTATAGACATATATGGGGGATGGCTACCGACAACTTTGAACCGATAAGAGGGCGCCAATCAGAGCTCTTGAAATATCTATACATATAGGTGTTCATAAATGTTAATCGAAGTCACTCCTTTCGGGCGCCATCTTAGCTGGCATGCCAAGTCGCCATCCCTATATGGCGATAGATGTATAATCGAACGCAATTTCATTCGATTACATGGCTTATCACGAAACCACTTTCAGGGACACATCTTGGTACTGTACCATTGTGATGAGCCTCTTTAATTTAAAGTTTCTATGTTATTACCTGATGTATTTGCAGAATTTGCAGCATGATGATTACTCGCATCAACTGGACGTACAAGACCGCCGGTGGACGTACTGGGTATAGCAGGACGAGTTCTCGTGTTCTCAACTGGGCGTCAAAAAACTTCGACCGTTTGGTGAGATATTACAGGACGAGTTCTCGTGTCCACAATAGGATGTGAATAAACTTCGACAAATCGATCAGACCTCACAGGGCGAATCATGGAGCCCTGCACTGGGCGCGAAGGATCTTCAAAATAACCAACGGGCACAGCCGTAGATACTGTCTCTCTAGAGTTTTCAATGCCATTGGAAACACGATGAACAGCATCTGATAAATAAGGCACGTCCTCAACCATCGCATCATCGTCGTCATCGGTCAACAGGGAGTAATCAAAAGTGTGTCTGCTATCAGAGGAGACATTTAATACTAATGGATCATCATTGGCTGCATTGAATGACTCAATGTTTTCTGAGCTTGTGTTTGAATGTGGATTATTTCCATTGTTTCATAAAATCTCTTCGTTCTGCAGACCTTCAACATTGTACATATGACGCGTTAAATGTGGTGAAAATTATGTGGTAATTTCGTAAAAAAAGCATTTCGAATATCCTAATATGGAAGGTATATCAAGCTAGCTCGCTAGAGTATCGTATTTGGCACATAAATTTACAGTTTTTTGCACTTATCTGGCAGTTCAACTACCAAATTTGCAGTCGTTCATTGAAGCAAGTTAAATGGGTGCAGTGCTAACTTCATGTAAAGCTGGCACTCGACCTACGCATACAACAGGAACATATATATTTGCAAAGCTGTGCATAGGCTTAGAAATTGCAGTTTTTCAGCACTTTTTCAAGTAGCCTATTGCCGATTTTGCAGCCGTTTTTTTTGTTGCTTTCTCATAGGTAAGGCTACGTATTGGTCAAAAACTTTTACTGAAGAATATGTCAGAAAGGTTTTTTATACTGTTTAGGATAAAAATACATCATTTATACAAATGTTCGTATGTGTATGTTTGTGTGTGTGCGCGCGTGTAATCAGTCATATCTCGGAAACCATCTGACGGAATTCAATGATCCAGGGCTTGAAATGTTTGGTTTTATATCCTCATAGCGGCTCAGAAAATAAAATTTAGTTTTATGCACTAATATACTTGATATACCGATTATTTTTAATATTTTGAAAAATAATTTTTTTCATTTTAAGTCAAAAAATTCTAAATTAATTTTATTAATATTTCTATCTCATCAAAGCACAAAAAAAACCTTATTTTACATTAGACATCATCTTGCTACGTTATATCTTGTCTTTTCTATTGAAATAATAATTATTTTTCAAAGAAATACTTAATATTATCGAAAAATAAGTTATATCTGAGGATCTGATTCAAAAATTTTAATTATCTAGAGCATTAATTTTTTTTAATTTTGCATGAAACCAGCCCAATAAATAAACTAATTTCTAAATCTCAAAAAAGTCGTCATCACGATTTTTTTATCATTAAAAGCCGTTTTATGCTACTGATAGGGTAAAAAAATTTAAAATTCTTTATCCTAATAGTTGTATCTCATAGAGCATTTACAGAGCTTTATTTTTTATTAAAAATTCTTTTTTACGTTATGTTGTTTTTTTTTATCAAAGAAATTACACGTCATATCTCAGAAACACTCCGATTGATTTCGATGATCCAGGGCTCAAAATGTTTCTTTTATATCCTTGTATATATACATATATATAAATATGAAGTTTCATACCTTATCAAGGTTGTTATAACGATGTTTGATGCTAAAATAACGGTTTTTGATTTTTTCAGAGTGAAAAAATTATAATTTGATTTCATAAATAGTTATGTTACAAGTATAAATTATTAAAAAGCTTTACATAATTCAATAATATGTTAGCCATAAGATAGTTGTATTGAAAACAAATTAACAATATTTTTTTTACTAACTGGGTAAAAACTATAATCTTATGTTCAAAATAATTCGACATAATAGATAAAAATAGCTTGTTTTCACATTTTAAGTCGTTCTAATATTTCAATAAATTTTTTTTTAGTTAAATTATTGCAGATAAAAATTTTGCAGATAAATGTTGTTAAGGAAGCTATGTGCTAATTTATTAGCAGCGTTTTTTTTATCGCCTTAGTCATTGTAGTCATATAGCTCTCTAGTCATGTATACAAAGTACAATTTACATTGAAAGCTACTTAAAACGTGCCCTTTCACTTTCAAGAATCGGTAAGAAAATCGTCATTAGGCTGCTCTTTAAGCGACAAATTAGCGACAAATTATGGTACCAATGCCGTTCATTTATCAGCTTCCTAACCAAAGATACGCATGTATGGCGAGCTAGCTTGATATCAAGCTAGCATTATTGTTTATACCAATACACTGAAACGAGCGACAAAATTACTTTTGACGTAACAAATTAGCAACAAATTAGCGACATATTATAAACCTGGACTTGTATGTGGCATGAAACTTTGGCGAGCTAGCTTGATACACCTTAATATTGAAGTAGTTCTGTTTAATATAATATTTTATCGCTCTGGCAGATGACGTCATGATTGTCCGTTGTCTTGCAACAAACATAACGTCATTTTTTCTCTACACCGAAATTTTGACTATCTCGATCCTTACAGTTAACATACCTGAAGGCAGGGTAGGAATTGTTTCCCTGGCATTTTCGGCTGTTAAATGCTCATTCTCAGAACTGTGTCCTCGAGCAAAAGTAGGTTCGGCATTATTATTATCATCCTCCATCTCTAGATGCTGTTGATTGTCACTAGTTTCTTCAATCTCACTTTCCGTTTCTGAATCGTCTGAGACTTCGCTTTCTTCTTGCGGATCTTCCAATGCTATTTTTTTGCAAAGATGCCCTTTCAAACAGGAGGCTATCGTCACAAGTTCGATTTCAGAAACCTTTTTGTTTTTGTACTTTTCCCAGGCTAAAAGTAAATTTTTATTTAGTAAAACAATTATGACACGATTATGTTAAAACAGAACACACTTAGTGTTTAATATTGTGAATAAGGAACAAGTCGCAAACGTATAAACATTTTGTGTTGCTGAAATATGCAACTATATAACTGATTTTATAGGTATAAGACAAACCTTTTTGAACTTTATTTTCCCTTTGAACTACGTCAGAACGTGAGATGTTTTTTACACGAATGCCGTTTTTTAAACTTATGATGTCCTTGGCATAGCAGTCGGTCAGCTTGACAATTCGACCTTTCGGTAAAAACAGTACGAGATATTGTATTAAAACAATAATAGTACTATAGTTGTAGCAAAGATTTGCACAATTATAAGAACTTTATTAGATTAAAAGTAATATCACAATTTCACACAACTATTGTCCATACGTGGTAAAAATAACTATAAGCGGGAAAAATAACATGCATGGGGGAAAATCACCCCGATTGCTCCAGCTGTCCACAGAAGAGCCAAAACACGTCTCTCCTCCCTTATGTGTGGTTTAAACGGCATAAGAAAATTATATATAAATATATTTTACTCGATTGTTACTCATCAATTACCATTAAAAAAAAAGTCAAATAGCACTTACATACACAAACTTAAGTACAGTTACACTTTACTGAGATTAAAAAAATTCGATTTTCGCTACCCA
>JAPYYV010000909.1:0-27376 GCA_030522625.1 Copidosoma aretas
TACAATAGCCCGTAGGACTATCTCATACTGGAATGACTCTTTAGAGGACAACAGTGCATAGACGAAAGGTAAAGCTACATTTTCTTCGCCTTTTTCTGTATGGATATCCTAGTATTCAACCACAATTTTAATAAAATTAGAAATCTAAATATCAGACATAAAAATGTCAAATAATTACTCCATGAATTAGGAAGCATGCATTATAAATAATGTTACCTTATTTGTATAACTATCATTGACTTCATGTATCTTGGAAACACGTATTGAATAAACAGCTATTGAAAAAGAAAACGCGTTATATAAAACAAAAGTAATTATTTCATCAGCCCAAGAATTGATGTTTGCCTTTTTAGTTTACCAACAGAATCAACATAGAAATTACATGAATTGATCATATGTAATAATATCAAATGCCTTAAAAAATAGTTCCCATATCGAAATTTTAAAAATAAAGAATTTTTTCATCCATGCACAATGTTAAGAGGTAAATAATTATTTAACTCTTTTAATAAAAAAATTATAACTTGTAGACAGATTTAGGTACCAAACAAACGTACATACTTGTGATACATACTGTTCGGTTGGTTTATTTTTTAAAATACCGGCTTTAAAAATTAGCTCATGCCATGAGTAAGCTTATTATTATTAACCTCTAGCTATTCGAAATGAATAGAGACGTCTGGCGCGTGTACCAAAAACACTGAATACGTTGATACGTAGGAGATAAAATTATTGATATAAACAATGAGCTGCCAGTAGTCATCGTCATCATGTGTCATCAAAAAACAAACTTCCATCAACGAGACACCTCATACATTGAACTTTCTTCAGTCATCAATATAATATGAAATCGACTTCTGTTTATTCTTATTTTGAAACATTGCAAGTTTTCTACGGTAACATATTTTTTGTGTATTTTCGAGGTGTACTGTTTATAAGAATATTATCTCACAATGTGTAAGGTAAGTATTGGGAAGCTTGGCCATAGCGAATTGAACGTGCAATTTAACAGGACACTGAGAAACAATTTTTTACAAAATAAGTTTCTTCTTATCCCTCTAACTTTCATAGACAATTTAATTAAATATGGGTTACGTTGCGGATGCAAGTTTTAGAATCCCGTGAAAATTTATGGACTTACAAAGGTGAGATTGTCAATCATACAACCTTCTAAACCGGGACAGATGATCGCCCTAATATTGACTTGACATCCTAATTATCATAATACTTATAGTGCAAGAAATCTGTAGTACCTTTTTAAAAGCCAAATGGTTGGCAATGCTTTAGTGGATACTACTTTGTGTGATATGAGCCAATAGATATTGTCTTATTGTATGAAATCATAGAACTTTTGTTTTCGTGAAATTCGGTAATTTTTTTTTAATTAACGCGTATACATGAAATGTATGATTTTATTTTCGAGAAATCCGGTTTTTATATTAACATGTATGTATCGTTTGGGCACATCAGATTAAACATACATCATGGATGGTTTTATCTTAGTAAAACTTTTAATCAAAGATTTACTGGAAAGTAATTTTTACGCTAGATGTTATTCTGAGGTCAAATGTCGTTTAAGGTCGTCTCTGCACCATGTGATATTGATATAAATATTTCATCACATGTAATGCAACAAATGACAAAATCTGAATCCAATTACTTGTGAGAACACGGATGCTATTGTTGAAATAAACGTTTGAATACACTCTAACATTTTAAATTCTATAGATTGAATATTAATGTTTTTGTAAACCAATGACATTAGTCTATCATTTTTATTTTACGTTATGGTCGTTACAGTTTTTTCTGACTCAACCGAAACAAATTTTTTACTACACACCTAGGGAGCAAAAGTAAAGAATGTCTCAGATCTCATGTATATTGTCTCCCGAGGCGAAGCCGAGGCTTCTTTACTTACTCCCGTGGTGTGTTTGCGATTTTTCGCGCCCCTGTGAGAAGAAAAGGGTACATTTGTTCCGCGTAGTGGTTAATGGTTCTATTACGGATAAATTAGAATATTACTATGACTATGATTTGTAACATTATATGTTTATAACTACTTCTAATAATGATATTATGCACCCTAATTATAAAAAGAACCGCAATATTGGGGAGCAAAAACCGAATTAACCTTATTATTTTTAACACCACAAATCACCGTATCGTTATGTACCACCAGAGAATATAGAATCTTCTATATTCTCTGGTACCACTCATTGAGAATAATATAACCTCAAAACATGTATAAATTACTCTTGATGGATTTACTTACGTTGCTTGAAGGATTCTGACTCTGATTATGATCATTTACAATAAAATATTTTTAAGGTATATGCTCAGTAACGTGCTCTCACAGTCTGCTTTAGGTTTCGGACAAAGCGTATTCAAATATGGTAAAATGACGTCTTGACTCAATGATTGGCGTCATGCAACTGTAAGGCAATAAACCTCTAAAAATCCAGAAGTTCCTACGTCACCATCATGTGACATCGGTTTGAATGATAGCATGAAAATTACGCTTAGGAAATATTTTATTTCGCAATCAATTTTTCAGTAATTGACCATATTAATTTAGTGTATGTTCCTCTGAGATTACTCTAACGATGGGAGGTATTATTTTATTAAATCCTGCGAGCGCCAGTTCTCTATTGGGATTCATACACATAGATATACGCAAAACTTTATCGGAGGCTATTATAGCTGAGCTCACAAAGTACCCAGCCCCATAAGACTCTGTGTATGACACTCTCTAGCAACAATAACAATAGTCAGAGAAAAATAAAGAATTATTCAACACAACATTATTGACAACGATATTATTGGCCACAATAGTAGTAAGCTCAATCAAAAAATAATATTATACACAAAAATAGTAAACACATTCAACTAAAAATTATTGAACACAATATTATTCCCAATAAAGTGAAATAAAAGCCTACACATAAATAGTGAACACATGAATAATAAACACGAGATTACTAAACATGATAATATTGACAACAATATAAGAATATTCATCACGCAAAAGACTCTTAGGTGTGAACACAATACACAAATAAAGTCTACGCGTAAATATAAAAATATTTGACACTCGCATAATTAGACGCAACATGAGTAAGCACTTGTGTTGAAAGATCAACACTAAGTGTAGATAAATATTGTGAAATTATAGTAGATGTTTTATTATTTCCGGGATGATAATATAAGTGAGCAATTATTTTTAAGATAGTGCAAGAAAATAAGTGTAGCATGAAATAAGTGTTGAACCCAAGTGCTGAGTCTAAGTGTGGTGGAGTAAATTAGTGCCATTACATACGAGCACACACACACACACACGCACAGAGAAACAGACAGGCAGACAGACTTTTTCTAAAAATAGTATTTTTTCATTCTAGACACTGTATAAGATATTTCTAACGTATTTCTACAAAATTATTCTTTTTACCGATACAAAGCATCCTCTATGAGGAAGCAATTAATTGTGTCACTAAATCCCTTAAGTCACAATAAAATGATTTCGATAGGTTCTAAATCTGTAGAGGTTGGGAAACAAACCTACTAAAACTCAGCAATAAATATACAAACTTTTAGATCTTTTTTTTTTTTCATCATAAAACAGATGTACAAAAAAATTTTGATTCATGTATACATACATGCCAAATCAATCGTTATTCCACAAAATTGTCGATTTATTAAATCAACATATGGTTTACAAATGTAAAGAAACTGTCCGAAACCTGGGATTAATTTTATTTGTTCCGGGTTAAAAGACAAATCCCGTATTTTTAAGCTTCATAATCGTTTCTCCCTCAAAGCTGGAAAAAAAGATAGCAACCCTGCTAGTAAGATATGTTTGTGCACTACTTACTACAGTCACAAGCTATAAGGGTATGATAAAATTTCTTCAGGTTCATTAGAGCATCTTTTTTTACGGAACAGGACATGTATCCTTTGATCGTTTTGATGTTAAGTTACATCAGCATTCAACTGTAGGAACTAAAATTCGTTAGCATCTGGATTTTTTATAGTCTCACTGTAAATATAAGTATAAATGTAACATACGTTGTAAACATTGCGTATGTGTGTAATTAAACTAAATTTTATCTTGAATCACAATTTTTTTAACCATCAGTATGAAAAGTTTTTTGGTAAATCTTCGTACATCATCTGGTTGGAAATTTTTTCACTTCATCAAACTGTGCTACAACTATTTTAATAAAAACTCAGTGTAAAATACTATAAACTGACATATTTTTACAGGCTGATGTACGTTTCGACCATTGGTATTTGTTAAGTTGCCTCATTTTTAACAATACTTTTCCACACGATGTATAGGCATGGCACGCTCACGCTAATCAACTTTCAGATATTCAAAATAGAAAATGATGTCACTATGCTACGCTTACAGAGTACTGGAATTACTTAGTTAGTTGTTGATAAAATAGTTGGCGTTGCTGACAAGTTTACAGTAGTTATCGTTGTGAGGTGTCGTCATAAAAGATTCCAACCAAAGAGACACCCGAAATTATTCTCAGTCACGGTAAAAAATTGGATAAGGTAAGACATTCACTTAGTTTTGGTACAAGAGTATTATATATTATGACATCTGTTGATAATAATTTTGAAGTGTATCTAAAGCTAAGATTGGTAATGTACTAGTTTGTATATTATCAAGCTGTATTATTTATAAAACAGTAATCTCACTATAAATTAGGAATTTCAGTCATTCAATAGCGATATACAGCGAAGAATTCGACTTGTGGTACCTAGTATGCAGAAAGCTAGGAAGCAGATTTTTCTATAAAAATATTCAACAGAGTTGAGCATCCTAAACAAGTAGCTACTTATTTCCATTCTATTTTCATCTACGATTTCACATGAGTGACGTTATAGACAGTAATTTCAGTGTCCCGTAAAAATTTACCTTTATGCAAAATTAAGACTGCCAACTATGGAACCTTTCTATACGGAAAAATTGATAGATCACGAGATAAAGCCTCTTTATTCGTGATATAATTATTTGTAGCGGATAAATTCAAAAATCTAAAAAGTCTAGAAACATCCGCTTGCTTGATTACAGAGAAATTAATTGTTTCAAACTAAATGATGGTTAAAAATTTGATGGTTAAATTTTATGAAAAAAAATTGCTGTATATACCTTCAGGTATAAATAGCTTCTGCAACAAGGAAACGCTCAAAATCCACAAGGCCCATTAATATTATTTAGACATTAGGCTAACAGTTGATTAATCATAGTAATTTACTTTATATAATTATTTAACATACATAGTAAATTTAAGACTTTGCTGTACAGTATTTTTGATCTTATACTTATACAGATAAATTATACAATTTTATTCAAATCAAAATCTCTATAAGAAATGTAACAATTTAAGAATTTTAAAAAAACACTAAAAATCACGTGCCTGCGAGCGGGGTTAGAAGATACGTGCCTAAAAACTAAGTGCAGAGAGTTCAACGTATTTCTGATATTTTAGGTAAGAATTTTTCAAGTAAACTAAAGCATTGTGCAACTTTGGATTAAGATAGTTAATAACTAGACACCTTGAAAAACATCTCTAATTTGTTTCAAATCGATTCATCAATAGCTGTACAAGTATTTATTCAGTTTAAAATAGTATCTCAATGACTAGTTTGACGCTTGGAGCATCATAATATGCATGAGTATAGTAACTTGAGCATTGAATGCAATTAAGAATAGCTAAAAAAATTCAAATAAATACACCACGAATATTATGCATTCCAGTAAAATGTAAAATTGTATAAACACACATTGCGTCCATTTCTCCATTCTAACTTATATGACATCATATTATGCACATGCAGACACATGTATTTATATGCAACGTCATGACGTTGATATTTGACATTTTACTCATATATTTATTTACATACTTTTATCTACTTATTATTCATGACTATTGTCATCAATACCCATGCAGAAACAATTGTACATGTCGGTCTGTATAATAAGCCGGACTATTTAAAACCCAGAGTCCTCAGTCATTTATAAATAAATTCAAATTCAAATAAAATGTATTTATCTGCAATTATGCCGATGACTTATTTTTTTAACTTAGGAGATTTTTTCTTTTGATTTTTTTACTGCATATTTTTTTCTGCCAGCTTACAAAATCGTATTTATTTATTTTCTGACCTTGAGAGAAAAATAAATAAATAAGATAATATTATGTGTTATGATAATCCAGATGATTCGTATTTTTTAAACATAATCTTAATAAATGTAATCACAAGCTATTGTAAATGAAATATTTGTTTAAAGTTTATGAATTAATTCGTATTTATTCAACAGCTTATATGCATTGTCAACAGTGACCTCGTAATTTTAGCAGAAGATTCATTATTTGTCTGTTAAGCATTTGTGGACAATTTTAATATTTTTAAATTATTTGGAAAACATGTATTTTTTAATTATGTAATAAAAATAGAAAGTCAGAAGTTTTATCCGAAAATTTAATAAAAATTTATATATTTTAATTCCAAACTTAATGTAATGCATCTGACCGCGTGCGGTCTGCACCAAATCTTAACTGAATTCCTGGGCTCCCTATTACGTAGTATGAGATTGCAGTTTTAAATAATACACCTTTATAATACGTTGTTGAAATTATTAGAGGTCAGAATTCACAGTTCTGCATCTAAAATTGTATCTCAAGCCCAGATAACATGACTAAGTTCACTCCAAATACTAGAAAAATAGTGACTCTTGATTTATCAATTGATTGATATAAAAACAATAAAATGAATATTAAGTATTGATGTTCTTCCTCGTGTTAGTTGGATTCTCCGAAATATAAAAAAATTAAAATGAACAATGGGCATGAAAAAAGTCTTCATGAGGCAGTTCAATCGAATAATATTGCAGTAGTTATCGAAATTTTACAAAGGTAATTTTTATCCAACAGACACCGAAATCCAAATGAGTCTTAAATACATTACTGTGACGAGTTTTCAGAGATCCAACTTGCATCAATGATTGGAATCTAGACTTCAGAACACCTCTGCTGATGGTCTATGCCAACATTTACGTTCCGTGGGCCGAACAAGTCGACGACAGATTGCCAATGATGAAACTGCTAATTGACCATGGAGCAGATGTCAATATACAAGGTCCTTCTGGATGTTCAATACTGAACTTTGCGGTTTTCAACCGCCAGGTAAGACTGTAAAAAATATTGAAATAAAATCATAAATATGTTAACATTTTTAACCTTTAGGTAAATGGAATAAAGTTTCTTCTGAAAAATAAAGCTGTACTAGACATTGGGACAGATGCTGGCTCGTATTTTGATGACATTTTGTTTGGTTGTGGAGAAGCGATACTTGAAACTTTGTTGAACAACGAAGTCGATCAAAATATTATACATTATTTTGGCGATAAGCTGTTAGGCTATGCCATTGCAAATGCAATGGTAGAGTTTGTGAGAAAAATTTCAGAATCCGGATGGTAATGTACAAATTTTTATTGAATCATATTGAATCCATACGTTTCTCCTCGACACGATAATTATATTTTTAATATGTTTTTTTGCAGTGTGAAAAGCTTGCATCTTTACGGAAATTTACTCCATGCGTGTATTTATTGCTCAGAGAAACTTGATGAGCTACAACACGAACGGTTCATAAAGTATCTGCTGAAACATGTAGCCCAACTAGACATTCATGGAAATTTCTCACTCAAAGCTCTACTGTACCATGCAGTATTTGCAGGGCACCAAGAAAAGTGTCTTAAACGTAACAATAAATGCCAAATCTTCGGAATACTGCACGAGGAGGGTGTCGATTTCAATGACGACATGGGTGACTCGGAACTACATCTGGCCGTTCGTGCCGAGGATGAATCGAAGGTCAAATCTCTTCTTCAGAGTGGGGCTGATGTAAATGTGAGAAATTTCTTTCTCGACACACCGCTGCACTTGTTGGGAAGAAAATCGACCGTGCAAATCATGGGCGACACAATACACTCTGACGAAGAGGACAAGTTATCATTTAAAATCGCCGAACTGCTTATTGAATATGGTTAGTCATACTTATAAATTACATCCAAAATATATCTGAACTATTTTATGCGTGCATTATATTACAAAATAACGTTTTGGGTATATTTTTTTGCAGGAGCTAATTCATATGCAGAAAACTATAAAAACGAATCCCCTATTCATTTAGCTACACAAAAGGGTAATTACGAACTAATGACATTGATGCTGAAAAAAATTATCGGAGTTAATGAGACGACAATCAAAAAATCAGTTTTTGATATCATTTATAGTGTAGTCAATTCTTACTATTACAGTAAAAGTCAACTACCTAAGCTCGTTGTTGCTATCTGCTTAGGTAATGAACATATTGTCGATTGCTTACTTACTACAAACGAAAATTGTTATCGAACCACCCACAGAGCACTGTATGCAGCTGTAAAATTGGACCAATACATCATCGTTAAAATGTTACTAGAAGCTGGCTTTCGAGGAGAAAGGTTTGTCGCTCAATTAATAAAATACCAACTTTTAGTTAATTATTAAACATCAATGACTAAACATTATTCTATTAATAGGCGCTTTTACGACATTCCTTACTTTTGTATTGAATCACGTAACGAGATTCATTTGAGAATGGCCTGCTTATTCTGGGAATTCGGAGATGAAGAAAGTATTACGTTTGCGATAAGCACTGCCTTCTGTGGAGTTGTTTCTGATTCGATAGTAAATAAATTCACGTACCTACAAACTTTTTATTATGCCATCTGCCTACGTTTAAACAAAGTAACTGCAGAATTAATCCCAGCGAAAGGGCTTTTTAAATTACATAGAAAATTGCAGATGATCCTCTCCGATTGCAACAAGAAGCTAGATAAATTTAAGGAACAAAAAATTGGAAAAATATGTATTTTTGATATTTTGACAATGCGGCTGGATTCATTTGTAAAGATATTAGATGATAAAAATTATTTTGTTTACTGTTCTAACTGGCTCTTGTCACTAGAAAAAAAAAGAAAACTTAAATATTACGAGCATGCGATACAAATTCGTATTGATCTAGCGCTGGAGAAGAGAAAAGCTTTAATAACTGCAGAGAATGTATTAAATTATGCCATAAAAAATGTTCTAAAAACGACAAATTTCAAAAGTCTCCCTGACAATATCGTGTGGAATATTTTTTCTCATTTCAACATGAGAGAATTGAGAAAATTTTCAAAAACTGAATAAAGACGTTGTAAGGTCAATAATTGTTTTGTAAATCTCTGGTACTCTACTTCAATAAATTTCACATAAAAATTTCAAAAGCTGGATAAAGTCCACTAAATAAATTATTCAGGAAGATTGAATACTAAAACACAAAACTGTAGGCAAACAAATAAGTATTATATGCAAACGCGGTACTGTAATCAACATTATTTCCCTGCCACAGAGTCCTGGATCCTCCACTGAAACAAAGTATCCAGCGATTTAACCAAACAACGCCATAAAACTATCTGAAAAGACCCCTCCACCCTATAAACATAAATATTCCAGCTACGTACCTTAGAAGCTGTATCATCTGGCACAAAAGGCCTTCTCCAAGCACTCCATCAGTTGCTTGAAGGCAACGAGACCTGCGCATACTATACGGCCCTGGAGCAACCCCAAATCAGGAGTCCAAGCTCGCCGCTGCCCTTGTCGAACCCAAGTTCCACGGACAGGTTCAAGCTCGCAAATATGAACCAGAATGTATCCTCGAAGCGGAGCCACAGACGATAGTTACTAATAGCTGACTCGACAGCTGCTTCAGCTTAGCCTTAGGCCCCGATTACATGGTGCAGAAATAGGCTGCAGAACGATTCGAGACCATAAGGCTGAGGGATAAGTTTGCTGATCTCTCTCTCACTCTTATGGGCTTTAATGGTTCCGCAGTGACGTTCCGCAGTATATGGGACCTCAACACGTCACGTGACTCTCGCGATATATACAGTTATCTGCAGGCTTTCGCCGTAATACGATCGTTGAAGGCGTAAAAAAATAATAACCGATACGTCCCCATAAGGCCTGTGTTATTTTTCCCCCAATTGACTATACATATTGCGAGAGTCACGTGACGTGTTGGGATCCCAATTCCTGCACAACGTAAGCGCAGCCTTATACTACTCTCAGGGTCGGCGCAGAGTCTGACGGATTGTCCGTTAGATCCGACATTGTCCTCGCTGCAGATGATATGATATATGGAAAATCAACAGTTCCTTAGCTCAAAGTCAAAATTGGCTCCAATGCCGGTGCTGTACCATCTACGATTCATCTCGGAGTCGTTGACAGAGTCCATGGATAAATCAGACGCACTTGTACCGCTATCATTAATTTATTGTACTTTGATAAGCACGGTGCTTTACAAGAAACGTGACTCATTTACGATAATCCATTGATCACGCTTCAGCTTTTAAATTTGTTCCTGATTTACATGAACATTAGAGGTAAAATTAGCATACACTGATCGATGTTTTATTTGATTACTGAATGGATCTTCTGGAGAATTCTCTTAAATATACCAAATTGATCGTGATCAATGCATCATTTGGAAGTAAATGCAACAAATTTTGTGTCCCGGGAAAAAATAACAAATCTCGTATTTTTCAAGTTTTGTAATCATTTGTCCTTTGAGGTTGTAAAAAAAGTTGTCAATCCTATAATATAAACTTAGACTCCGAGTAGTTCGTGGCATCATCCGCGTTGTTCGCGTGATATGTATATGTTTATGTCTGTAAGCATGAGTAAGTGTATGATATATGCACATGTACACTAGACTTGGTTTAATTCGTTGAGTGAATAATATGGAATCCCCCTAAGAGAAAAGTTATGCTATCAGAACTGGCCAATAGGAATTAAATGTTTGAATTTCCCGCTTAACAAATTAAGGACGTTCGGTAGAGATAAAATTCTCCAATTAATTTTTTTGAAATTTCAACCAGAAGTTCTTATTGTTGTTACAATAAAACTGTCAGAATTTCAAGAGGTTCATCTGATTCATTTTCGAGGTATTGAATATCAAAGTTCAGTCATTTAACACGTTCGCTTATGGGGACATTGATAAAAACTTAGTTTTAAGAAAATTGGCCCAAAAATTTGCCAATTTCTTGATATGTCACAGATAATATTATTAATGTAATGTATAACAAGTTTGGCGACGATCATCTGATTCGTTGATGAATAAAATAAATAAGAGTTCAACAGAAACGCTACGGCATCGTCGTGTAGCGACTCGCGCTTCCGGCTTCACTCGTCAGATAGCCACAAGCCTCAAAGTCGTTTTCCGCTACAGAAATCTATTCGTGTGTGTATATCTATGCATTGTAAAAATATTTTATGACTGTGGGTAATGGGTATATCTACTGAAAATCTGCACAGCGTTGTCAGATCTTCATTCGTCGCTCGTTTTCCCCTTGCCCCTCAAGCATTTCCTCCGGCTAACTGTACCGAACGTCCTTCAGTTCCGGACACTGTACGAAGTATACCCATTACTTTTACACGCGTTCTTAATGCCCGCCCCCGAGCAGCGAAACCTCGGCTTCACTTTATATACAAATGCTGGGCGCATATCGACCAAGTGCTGCGGTTGCCATATCTTGCAAATTATTACGAGTTGAGCTATACTCTACCGTCACGTAATCAGACCCATCATTCAGTGGGTTTGCGCGGCGGTGTGATGATCTAATCTTCCAAGCTGCAGAGATTCGCGAGATATTGAAAAATCGAAATCAGACCCCTGCAGGCACGCGTGGCTTATTGTAATTGATATGTGCAACGCTGTCCGGAAAACAATTTTGACATCAATAGTTATAGGCAGCGATTTTTGCGGTCGCCTCTCGGACGCGACTATTAGCTGATAGCCGCTTCCTAAAATAGAGACCAGAAGCTGACATAATCAGTCAGTTAGTATACGGGTGATAAAAAGTTTGGATTACTGATGAGCTCACAGTTAGTTTCCGTTATCGAGTGTCATTATACAAGTTTTCAACCAAAGATACATCTAGAAATTTTCTCAGTCATGCAAAGAAATTCGGCTCGATGAGGCCTTAAACTTTATTGCAGTACGAAAATATATAATATCTCACATTGACCCCATCAAGCATGTTAAGCACAACTTGGTAATGAAAGAGTTCCAATTTAATATTGTTAATTTTTACTGTTTATGAGACTGATCAACTCGGATATACCGGGTGTTCCAAAAATATCCCAGGAAAAACTATACCACAAGATTAAGCTTGTCAAGACGAACAAAAAAGCTCTTCACCAAATTTCGATCCGGTGTGTAGTTTTTGAAATATTGTCAACTGAAAGTCTGTATAATCACTGTAAAAAAACACTTAAAATACTTTCGTAGCCTGTTATGTGATGCAGAAATTCCTTGATTTTAAATTGCCAATATCTCGAAAACCACGCATCGGATCAAAATTTGGTAAGGAGCTCTTTTGTTTGTCTTGGCAAGCTTAATCTCGCAGTATAGTTTTCCTGGAATTTTTTCAGAACGCCCTGTACATATCTTTTTCTGCATAAACGTTTCGGATCTCTTTCGGTAGTATTGAGTCAACTTCACCTTGGAAAATTGTTATAAATTTATGTACTTCTGAACATTTAGACCTCTGAAATTTGTATCCTTCTGAACTTTTATGTTTTAATGTTTTCACTCCACCACTATCCACCATAAGATTGCTATGGTATTCCTGTATCACTGATGTTTATAATCTGCAACGTGGAGTATTCTTGAAGGAGGTAATTTTTTAGTCCATGAATTTGCAAATACAAAAAATAACAAAAAGATTAAAAGGGTACTAAATTTTATTGTCCCGTTTAGCAATTTTTTTGAAAGTGAAGAAAATAAAAATGAATAATCTGAATGTAAGAAGTCTTCATGACGCAGTTCTATCTAATTATACCGCAGTAGCTCGTGGAATTCTACAAAGGTAATTCTACTATTATAATGAAAACATCAATATGTAAAAGCAACTCAAGTACATTATTTAAAAAAACTTCTCAGAGATCCAACTTGCGTCAATGATTGGAATCGAAACTTCAGAACACCTCTGCAGATGGTCTATAATCACGCCAACGAGTACATTTCCGTACAAGCTGACGACAGATTGCCAATGATAAAACTACTTGTTAAGTATGGAGCGGATGTCAACATACATGGTCCTTCTGGCCCAACAGCCCTACAATTAGCCGTTATAGAAGATCAGGTAAAATTTAAACGAATATTGAATAGAATAAAATTAACTTATACAAATAATGCATTTCAAATTTAAGCCCAACGTTGTGAAGTTTCTATTAAACAATAAAGCTGATCCGAACGTTGTAAGTACGTATAGTGACACGATATGGCATAATGCAGTACTCAGGGGCAATGAAAAAGTAATAAAGCTGTTGATAAATCACGAAGCCGAACCAAACGATTTTTGTTCCAATCGCAAGACGTTGATGGATTTTGCCATTGAGTGTTGGTTGTTCGATCTTTTCAAGAATCTTGTAGAATTAGGGTAGATAATTTTACATACGTTATTGTAGGATAATTTATTACATCCTCATTTAAAACGATGATTATATTGAAATACTATTTTTCATAGTACACCAAGCTTGAATATTTACGATAGTTTACTACACGCTTGCAAGGCTACCAAAAGACAATCGAGCGAGGAGCGGCCGTTTATCATATATGTACTGAGACATGCAGCTCAAATAGACTGCTACAACAATTTCTCATTCGAAAGTTTGCTGTACTATGCAGTATCCGAAGAGCATTATAAGAGAGATCACATGAATCAAGGAAAGTGCCTACTCATCGAAATACTGCGGGAGGAGGGCGTTGATGTCAATGATGGCATGGGCGAGTCGGAACTACATCTGGCTGTGAAAGCCAGGGATGAATCGAAGGTCAATATTCTTATTCGAAGAGGGGCGAATATTAATTCAAGAAATTTATTTCTCGAAACGCCGCTGCACTTATTACTCAGACAATCAAACTTCTCCGTCTCGGGGGACTCCGACGCAAAGGAAAAGTCTGTCAGAATCGCCAAAATGCTCATCGAATACGGTAAATTGAGTTATAAACCATTCAGGAGGTTCAGGAGTTCTTGAGAAGATTTATTCATTCGATGAAAACAATACATCCTGTACTGGAACATACTGGGAGTAAACATTCTTTTTTTCAATATTTTTTACCAGCCAAATTTTTGAGAAAACAATTTTTGAAACCGCATAATTTAACATTTCAACCAGGGAATAGGCGAGAGCGATAATTAAGTCTTTGATGCACAAATCTGGAAGCTCATTCATACATGGTGAAAAAAACAATTCGAATATATTGCTTACTTTTCAAGAAAGACCTTTGTACAAAAAAAATACATCCTTTGTCAGGTTTTTGAAACAAATATCAATACAAATATATACCAAGTCTTGACAAAGTCCTATGCTGCATGGGAGAATCGTCTGCCGCCAGCTAGTCTTTTCACGCGGCGCGAGACTACTTTACGAAATTGCTTCTATAGAACTCGTTAAACTAAAAATCATGATCAGAAACTTGGCACAGCTCTTCTTAATACCTTAAACATTAGTTCTGTGTGAGTGGGTTTTCAAAATGTCTACATTCACTTTTGTTGGCAAAAGTTGAGATCCCTCGTTCTTTTGTAGGTTTTTCTTATCTCCCGAACCACGTATTTTCAAGTTTTTTTTTCGTCAGACTATGGGAACTAGCTGCTTTAGAGTATGTCCTGTAATTCTTTAATGACATTTCATCATTAACACAACTGGATGTCACACCCGCTAACCTTCCCAGAAAAAACTCCCGAATCAACTATAAGGAGGCTCAATACTCTAATACAGCACTAAAATTGTAATTATTATTTGAGTTGTCTTTTTGTATTTAATAATAATAATATATTGTAGTATGGGAAAGGGGTTCTTTATGAGTTGGAAAAAAATTGTTTCATCAAATTTGATACTATGCGCGTATATTCCAAGTTTTTAAGAAGTTCTCACAAAACACCTTAATATTTTCGGTTTTTCACGCGATTTCACCTATGAAAAGTTTGTTCAACTCCTTAATCGATTTCAGATAGGGTGACTGTGGAAAATTTGTAGAAATATATATCTTGTAAAAAGTTACATGCAAATAACTTGTAAATAAGTACATTTTTGTATTAACAATTGCATGTAACTTTTTACATGATAAATATTTCCAAAATTTTTCCGCAGTAATCTTATCTGGAATCCATCAAGGAGTAGAACAAGCTTCGCAAAAGTGAAATCGCATGATATGCTAAAAATATTAAGGTGTTTAGTAAGTACTTTTAAAAAACTTAAAATATACGCAAATGGAATAGTGCAAATTTCATGAAACGGTTTTTTCTAACTTATAAAGAACCCTTTTTTCGTACTACAAAATTTTATCATCATTAAATATAAACGGATAATTTAAATAATAATTACAATTTTAGTGCTATTGTAAGAGTGTTTAGTCTCCTTAAAATGGACAATCTACTATTTCTTGTCGAACGACACATCTATTTAAGTACATTTTTCTCCAGGAACTGATCTGCGCTGCCAAAATCGTGTCAATGAAACACCATTCGATTTAGTTGTAAAAAAATGCAACAAAGAATTATTCAAGTTGATGCTGGAAAAACTTACGGGAATCAAAAAGACCACCTTTCCAGGGCTAATTGATGGTGACAGCAGATTGAAATATTCACTGCATGAACTCATAATTGCTAGTAGTTCAGGTGACGAGAAAATTGTCGATGGATTACTTCATACAAATTATATCGATCAAAGAAACAAAAATTGTTGTCAAGACATGAACATGGTAATATCAGCAGCTCTACATTCGGAGCAATATACCATCGTCAAGATGCTACTAGAAGCTGACTATCGAGGAGATGGGTTTGTGATTCAATTAATAATGTACGAAATTTGCCGTTAATCTATTCAATTTTAATAATTTAATATTCTTTTATCAAAAGGCGCTTTGTCAGCATTCCTTGTTTCAATATTGAATTATGTAACAAAATGCATTTAAAAATGGCATGCTTATTTTGGGAGTTCAATGACATAGCAACTATTAATGGAGCGATAGTCGATGCCGTCTCGAAAGTTGTCCGCTGTTGGATTGTAAATGAATTCACGTACCTACTAACTTTCTACTATGCCATCAGCTTAAGATTGAACAAATTGACTGCCGACTTAATCCCAGCGAAAGGGCTTTTCAAATCACACAGAAAGTTGCAAATAATCCTTACTGATTGCAACAAGAAACTTGATAAATTTAAGAAATCAAAGATTGGAAACTTATCTATTTTTGACGTGATAACAATGCAGCTGGGGTCGCTTACGAAATTATTAAATAATGAGAATTACTTTGGTTACTGCACAAACTGGCTCTCGTTACTAGAGCAAAAAAGACAACTCAAATATCACGAATATGCCGTGAAAATTCGCATTGATCTAGCTATGGAGAGGAAGAAAATTTTAAATAGTGCCAAAAATTCACTAAATAAAGCCGTAAAAAATATTTTAAAAACAACGAGATTTGAAAATCTTCCTGATGCTATTGTTTGGAAGATTTTTTCTAATCTCAACATAAGAGAATTAAAAAAACTTGCATACACTGATTGAAGACAGTTTTTGGGTTAAAGAGTATTGCATAATTGTTGTGTAGAAATTGAGCTATAGTGCAACTGTTGATTGAGCAGTAATTTCGTATGTGGTCATCAAAGGCTTAATTGTAAATTATTTTATATACTTATAGTTACTACGTCATCTTATCTTGAACAAACTGAATATACATTTAATATTACTAGAAAACACCATAAATTACAGAAGAAGTTGTCTACAATTCTTTTTAATAACAAAGAAATAAAGAATAAAAACAAATATTTTTTGAAGGATCTCTTATTAGCGTCCTTCATTTTACATGCATGGATGCTTGTATATTTTAATATTCAAAAATAAAAGTTTCCATTTTTTAATAATAAACGGCTATTTTGCAATGGAAACGTTTCAGAGCTTAATTAATTATTAAATAACTATTTGATTAATTTAAATCGTCAGCCAAAACTAATAAAGCTACTTTTCAAGCACATGGGCAAGTAGGCTACTTTTCAAATGATTAAGCAAGAAGGTTAATTTTCAAACCATTCGGCAAGAAGGTTACGTTTCAGGTTATTCGGCAAAAAGGTTACTTTTCAAATTAAAAAGCGAGAAGATTACTTTTCAAAACTATTTTTTTTTTTTTAATATTTTGAGTAGGATGCACTGAGTACATTTTTAACTTTAAAACGGTATACTTGTTAAAAAGTCAATCAATTACAAAAAGTAAAAATTTTATAATGAGTTGAGATAAGCAACTAGAGACTAAATTATCCCCGCAACTAGGTGATGATCAATTGAATCAGTGCTACAATGAAACATTACAATTAGACGAGAAGAAAAAAGAAAATTAACAATATTTGGTGAACAAAGGGTTGATTCCGAATCAATTTGTGGATTAATATACTGAAATCACCAAGTAATTTTGACTCAGTTACGAAATAAAGTTAACACAGTTACTTATTCATTTATTTAATTGTTTATTAAAATTGACATAGTTAAGTGACTTGAGTAAAGAAAGTTTTTACAAAAATTGTAGATTTTACGAGTGCAAGAATGGTTTCATTATATTTATTCGTACAAGATACATTATAATCAGTGTAACCAGCTCGAAATATAAAGAAAAAAAAATAGTTCTGAAAAGTAACCTGATTGCTTTTTAATTTGAAAAGTACCTTTTTGCCGAATAACTTAAAAAGTAACCTTCTTGCCAAATGGTTTGAAAAGTAACCTTTTTACTCAATCATTTGAAAAGTAAACTTCTTGCCCATGTGCTTTGAAAAGTAGCTTTATTAGTTTCAACCGACGAAATAGAGTGGCTATTTTAATTGCATCGTACTGCTGCAATTTTTTTGCAAATTTACAAAAAAAAAATTTGTAGTACGCCTATGTCATATTAGAAGAACTGCAGCAACTATTTAAATAAATAATTGATTTACTCTTATGCACATACATAAAGCTTGTAAAAATTCTTGTCATGGAGTCACATTTTTTTTTAACATTCTTAAAATCTATGCACTCGCCACGCTTTTGCTTATCAATTTCAAGCTACTATCCATAACGTGTATACAGAGTTATTCCACAATATATATATATATATATTAGAATCTCTAGCAAGATATTAGCTCTACAGCGACAAAAGCATATAGTAAGTAGGTAATGAAATATGTATTGTCGCTGATGATCTCACAATAGTTATCGTTATATGATGTGTCGTCAGAAAAGATTTCTACTAAAGACGTTCATTACATCAAACTATTTTTAGTCGTAGAAAGAAATTTGGTAAGATAAGACCTCAAATTTTGTTATAATACAAGATTATAAAGAACATCGACTTTTGTTACTACTTATTTTGAAATATTTCCACTCAAATTTAGTAACGTAGAGGTTCAAGTATTATCGAGGTGTATTGTTTATAAGGATATATTATAAGATATCGTGAAGTAAAAAGTTCAGGCATACAATAACTAGCAATTCAACATTACATGCAATCTAACAGGAACAGCAACTTGATCCACAACGAATTTCTTGTCGTTCCTCTATCGTTTATGTACAATTAAATTTGACATGAGTGACGTTGCAGATGCAGGTTTTGGTGTCCTGTAAAAACGTGTTTTTGTGAAAAGGTAGGATTGCTAATTATACAAACTTATAAATCGGTAGAGATGACCCTATGTATTTTTCATCATTACTAATAAAATGTGGCGAAACAAATGTTTAGTACTCTCTTAAAATCCCAGAAACTTGTTAGTTATGGTTTTATGGGTATTGCTTTATCTGATTGACATGATTTTAACTGGTATTAGGTCGTCCATAAAGTATATAGGGGGAGGAAGGTGTATGACTAAAGGCCACGTCTATACTGCATAATTTAAGAGAGCACATGCAGTATACAGTACTAAGATGCTTTCCTCACTAATAAGTATACAGCGATTATGCGAGGCTGACGTGGAATTCGGTGTGAAAATAAAAACAAAATTTTTTAACTTTTGTGCGGACACCTTAATTAATTGCACGTTCCAAGTATTTTTCTTTGTCCATCTCTGTAATGGAAGAAACTGTTTTTTGAAGGCACAACGTAAAAAAAATGTGTCCCCTTATTCTATATCGAAAATGAGATTTTATTCTCAGATTATATTATCCATAGTGGATTTCATACAATTCTTTGGGGGGTCAGGTGATTGATTTAAAAAAATACCTTTAAAAGACTTCGTCCCATTGGAGAAGGATACAATAGAAAATTACAATTGGCTACGTGGGGGCCAGTGTGTCCAATTTATGTCAAAATATGGCCATGTAGTCTATAGACTGTGCATTCACGGATTAATTTTTGCTAGAAATTCAGTACATTTTAAAAGACTTAACGTGTGCCATGTTATTATGAATGATTCAAGCTCAGTAAAAATTTTTATTTAAGATTTACTGTGCGGCGTAAGAATGTTTGTCTCTCGACAAGTGTCGTTCAGCGTTGTGTTTGCGCCGTTCGAAACTCAAATAAATACTGTATTACTTGCATTAAAACAAATGTCGAAATTTGCGATTATTTTGTTTACAACTAACACCATTTGCGCAATCAGCTTGTGATTGTGATTGTACTCAACATTTTGGATCGTACAGATTGAATGTTAATATTTTTGTCAACGTGGCGCTCAATTGGTAAAAAATTTGCACTTAATAAGGTGATTTTAAAATGTTATACTTATTTAATAAACCTACTTTGACTTATATGCATTAGATATGATACATAATATAAACCGTAGCTGCAAAAAATACAACTCAACTGTAATACTTACTAATAACAATTAAATAACTTACTAAATTTATTCAATGATTTAATTGTTTGCAGTTTTTTCGAATTGACCACGTTGAAAAAAATCAATTCAGAAATAACTATAGTTTGAAACATTAACTACATAAAAATCATTTTTATAAATAATATTATATTCCTTGTAAAAACGACTGCAATATGTTCATTATACTCTGAAAAATCACCAACAAAATGTCTTTCGTCATTTCATAGATGTGCTAAACTTATGGTTAAATCCTATCTTTAAAGACTAATTATCACGTGATTAAAGCTTTTTTTATTTATGACATTGTACATTGAAAGCACGTCAATTAAAGAGCGTGATTTTCAAACATAACACAAAAAATATTTTTAATCAGCAGGATAAATTAAGGTTTAAATCTTTTTTTGAGAGCGATATGATTTTTTTTTCAGTATTTCAAATAATGAAAACGTAATTAAATTTTACGAATTAGTATTTTTTCAAACCTAGATTTCCTACGTTACTATTAGAAATTACAGTCTTGTAAACAATATAGCTTGATGACATTTGATCCTCTATGCTCATATTACAGCAGTTGGGCTAATGTTGGCCAAAATCAGTACAACAGTTTTAATTTTATCACAGGCTCAAATTACATTACTGAATATATTATCTACTAATATTATCGCAGTTAAAATATTTATAGGCCATATCGGAGCTACACCTACAAGACTCTAAGCCAGCATTTCTAGCTCATAAATTTTTGGATACCAAAACAGTCGAAGAATAAAAAAACTTTGATTTTTAATACTTTGTACAGTATAGTAAAGTTTTTTTTAAATAAAAAAGAAATAAAAAATGAATAACTTGAAAGAAATAAGTCTTCACGAAGCAGTTCTCTCAAATGATCTTGCGATAGCTAGTGAAATTTTGCAAAGGTAACTTTTACTTTAGAAAAAACTAAAATTTGAAAGCATCTCAATCACACGAATTTCTTGCACGAATTTCTCAGAGATCCAACTTGCGTCAATGATTGGAATCTGCAGTTCGAAACACCTCTGCAGATGGTCTATAATCTTATCGATCCCTACGCCCCCATAAAAGCTTACGACAGGTATGAAATCCCGATAGTAAAACTACTTGTTGACCATGGAGCAGATATAAACACGCAAAGTCCTTCTTACTGGCAGACACTCTACTCGGCAATCAGAGATTGTCAGGTAATAAAAATGTGATGAAAATAATATATCATGTGAACGTTTACATTACAAAAATGTTAACATTGCAAAATTTCAGACCAATGGAGTGAAATTTCTTTTAGAAAGTACATCGGATCAGAATAACATTTTGATCAGAGACGATGTTATGTACGAAGCCGTTAGATGGGGTAGTAAAGAGATAATAGAGTTGTTGTTGAGTTACGAGGTAGATCCAAACACTATCAAACGCAGAAATAATATCGTGCTAGAATATGCTATTCGATGTTCGAAGCTAGCCTTCGTGACACAACTTGTAGAATCTGGGTTGTAATTTACATATTTTCTTTCGTACGATTTATTTATACATTAAATTAATGCAATTATTTTATTCAAATATTGTTTTTGAAGGGCAATGAGCTCAAATATCTACGGGGACCTACTTGAGACGTGTGCTTACAACTTCGTGCATATTGGTAGCGATGATCCTCATAATAAAATTTTACAGCAAAAACAGTTTATGGAATACATTTTGAGACACGCAGCCAAACTAGACATTCATGATAGTTTTTCACTCAAGGCTTTACTGTACTATGCAGTAAATACGGAGCATAAAAAAACGTGTAATGAATATAACGAAAAATGCCAAATCTTTGAAATATTGCACGAGGAGGGTGTCGATTTCAATGACGACATGGGTGACTCGGAACTACATCTGGCTGTTCGTGCCGGGAATGAATCGAAGGTCAAATTTCTTCTTCAGAGTGGGGCTGATGTTGACGTGAGAAATTTCTTCCATGACACACCGTTGCATTTGTCGTTGAATAAATTGTGCATCATAAAATCAGCACACCCGGAGAATTCAGATGCAGAGAAAACGTGTAATAGTATCGTCAGACTTCTTATTAAATATGGTAATGAGGAGTTGAATACTTTCAAATTACTCCAAAAAAACGTCTCTATTGTTTTTGATCATACAAAAAACGTGATAAAAATGATTTCTTGCAGGTACTGAATTTTATGCATCCAACCGTATCGACCAATCACCGTTTTATTTAGCTATGTTAATGGACGAAGAAGAATTAATGATGTTGATGATTTCAAAAATTATGGGAGTTGACAAGATGACAATAAGAAAAGCAGTCATAGAAACAATTCTTACAGTGAAGTCTTGTTTCAGTAAAAATGATTCTCTGCTGCTCGAGCTCATAGTTGCTGCCAGTTTGGGTAACGAAGATATTGTCGATCGATTACTGACTAGAAACAAATACAGCTGTCAAGATATCCACACCGCGCTGAATACAGCTGTTGTAGAAAAACAATACACCATCGTCAAGATGCTACTGGAAGCTGACTTTCGAGGAGATAGGTTTGTCACTTAACCTACTAACTTTTTAGTCAACTCATTTACTGATGATAACTCAACATATTTTTACCAACAGGTGCCTTGTCAATACTCTTTACTTTCACAATATATCAAGTAACGAGATTCATTTGAAAATCGCCTGCTTATTCTGGGAATTTAATGACAGAGTAGCTATTGACAAAGCGATAATTAACGTTCTCTGGATTGTTGCTTGTGACAGGATCATAAATAAATTCACGTACTTACTAACTTTCTACTACGCCATCAGCTTAAGATTGAACAAAGTGACCTCAGACTTAATCTCAGTTAAAGGGGTTTTCAAATCACACAAAAAGTTGCAAATGATTCTTTCCGATTGCAATAAGAAGCTTGATGAATTGAAGAAATTGAAAGCAGGAAATTTTTCTATTTTCGACATTATAACGATGCCCTCAAATTCGCTTGTCATTTTATTAACTATTCAAAGTCACTTGGATGCTTGTGCGAGTTTTCTTTTATCGCTAGAGGAAAAAGATTGTCTCAAATATTACGAACATGCGGTGAAAATTCGCATTGAACTAGCTATAGAAAAAAGGAAGGTATTAAATGGTGCGCAAAATTTACTGAATGAAGCTCTGCAAAATATCTTAACGACGATAAATTTTAAAAGTCTACCCGATACTATTATGATAAATATTTTTTCTCATCTCAACATGAGGGAATTGAAAAACATTTCAAACAATTAAAGGCTTCTTCAAGGTTTATTGTATTGGAAATCACATTCACTGCGATTGTGTACAGATCTAGCAGCCGTTTTATCGACCAATTGTGCCAATTTTTCATGTAACTTAGAATGGTTTAGAAATTGTGTTCATTTTCGAAGTTTAATTTGAGTGAGACGATTGGTCTAATAACGAGTGATTACATATGTATAATTGTTGATCTTAGTTATGAATAAATGCATGTATCCAATCAACTATCAATTATTGTTAGTCAGTGAAACTAGGAGCAATAAAAAGAACACGCGATATAATTCTAACTGACAAGTTTACTCAAAACTTGTAATTGAATTTTTTTTTAAAACAAGATGCTGACCTTTTAGTTGCTTAAAAATAACAGTCAAAACGCTCAAAAAATTCCTTAGCAACCAAAAAACGAAGATGATTCGGACGCTTCTAAGGCTTCGTTGATTGAACAAAATACTGGAGAAATAAATCGAGCAACTAAAATTACACAGTTGATTCAAGATTTTAAGCAGTACAACTATGTATGATAGTTTTCATCTGCTTACGACCGAAATGAATACAGATTTATTATTGGGAAAATTTTAGAATGACGTAAATAGTTGTCTACGATTTTCCTTTATTTTAACAAAATATTTCATAAATAAATGGAATTTCAAGCAATTCTCTTATTTAATGATTTATTTAGTGACGAGCCTATTGATTTTCCTTGTCATCAATTGTGTACTAAGTATTAACTCGATACTGTATGAGCCGTCTAATTATCTCTTTATGAAAAGCAAAAAAACCTTCATTACCAGTGCGCTGGAGCGAGTAACATCATATGAAAATAGCAGTAAAGAAAATAATAATAATAAATGTAGAAATATTATTTGACAAAATTTTCCAAGCTGCTATTAAGGCAATCAATTTCAAAAGTCTGCTAGATAGAAAAGTATGTAATGTTGTAAATCATCTCTAAGGACAAACTTGAAAAAGGTTTAAAGTGTATTAAAAATATGTGTACTCATTTAGTTGTTATTATTAAAGTAAATAATACTTGGACTCCATATGAAGGTAACAACAGTGAAATGCATTCTTTAATAGGTATTGTGTAATATTCTTTAAAAGGTTTAATATTTTAAATTTCATAAAAATTTAAGGTAACCTTTATAAAACGCTAATAACGCTACAGGTCGATTTTAGGATGATTATAACAGCTTGATTCTTCATTTTAATTATTCAGATATTAAAATGTTTTCTATTCTTTTGCGCGGTAAACTAATCAAAATTGTACTTTTATTTTGATCAGGTTGAAGGTGGCTCATGCGTTTGGTGCCGTATCAAGCGAAGGGCCCTGGTGGTGACGCTAAGTAAAAAACGGATAAATCAACTTAAATAATAGTAAAAATAATAAAAAATTATTGGTAGTGACGACAATAATTGTAATATTATAAGGGAGTAAAAATCGATTAACTTTTGAGTGCTTTAGTATGGGGATGGCGACTGACGACTTTTGACCGATAAGAGGGCGCCAGGGAGGCAAGACTCCAACCAATCAGAGCGCTTAAAATATCGATGAGTATAGGTATAAATCAATTTAAACCGGGGGCTTGCCTCCCTGGCGCTATCTGAGCTGAGCTTGCTAGGTCGCCATCCCCATACGCAATATTCGTCAAACGCTTAAAATTTAGTATTATAATTGAGTTTTCTCAAAATTTTGATGGTTTACTCTTTACTTTTTTGTTGGGAATCCATTCTTCATGCAAAATGCTAAAGAATACAATTTTGCATGTTCAATTATAATTAATTATAAACAAGTTATAAGGACTTATAACGAAATTTACATTAGAAACAATGTTAATATGCGAATTTTTCAACATTTTTTTTCTCCGAAATGAAATGGTTGACCCACCAGTTTCGAAAAAGAAATGAAAAGTGCAGCGCTCAAACTATGACCTACAATTTTTTTTTGTTCAAAATAGTTATTTATATCAATCCGCATGATCCACCGTAAAATAAATTTTTTTATTCCGAAAGACAGGTTTTTAATATTTTGTCCATGAAAAAATTATAAATCAATCCAAAGTATGATTCTATCTTGTAAAGCATAAAAATAACTTTATTAACCATTTTTCACCATTTTGATACACTATTTTCTTATTTTTTTTTTCTATTGAGGTAATACGAATTTTTTCAAATCATTACTCGAAACATGTGCACGATAATTCAGAAATGTTTTTGATAATTTTTTGTTACATTATGCATAACAATTCTAGTGATAATTTTTCATGATTGCATAAATTATTTTTTTAACGAAAATTATTTTTACAATACTTACCTTTATATACACTCAAGACAAAAGTATTTTAATTTTTTTTTCCAAATTGTCTTAAACTCACCATTACAAAAGATGTGTATCTTCAGAAAAAAAAACTTTGTCATGAAATCTGCACTTAGCGTATTCGTTGTGGATAAGATTTGAGGTAGAAAAGCTACGAAACAAACTATTTTTAACCAACGTTTTTCAAAACCAATAATGAAATTGATCTGGACGAATTATCGCGAAAGCATATACATACTTATTATACTTTTATAAATATTTTAAATTGATGTATTTTCTCGATAATTGATGCTTGACTGAGAACTACGCCTCAACGTATGCCCAAGCACTTCTAAATATTGAATAAATAATCATTAGAATTTTGAAAGATAAGGATTTTGGCAAATGAAGTTGTTTAACAATCGGCACTAAGACCTTTTATTAAATGCAATGATAAAATGTATCTATAATTTTAGAGTAACGGTGCTTAAATACGAGTGTAACAATATTTACCAATCTTCCGGGGAGAAAGGGACGTCTCTGTCACCGTGTATCCAAAGAAAATTCATCAACTGCTCCTCCTCGTCCTGGAGTACCTCAATTTTATCCCTTACGTCTCTAAGCCGTTGGCGAGCCGTGGATCTTTCAATAGGCTCTGGCTGCGAGCGACTAGAGACAGGACTGCGGGGTTGATAAACTTGAACTATTAATTCTTCTACAACCGTCGGGACCTCCCCACTGTCTTGCGTCGGTACGATCCCGTGCTCCTGATTGTTACTAGCCTGGGGTTGGTCAAACTCCTCGACGTGCGACTGCGTCCGTTCCTTTTCAATCAGGGAGAGCGCTTGTTGTACTTTGGACCTTCTTTTCTTGCCTCCTCGACGCGTCCTCCCTATAACGATCAAATTTTGGTATCGGTGGAAATCATTGGTGTATTGATTTATTTATTTTTTTGAGAAAAGCAGTTAGTTGCACATTGAGGGAAAATAATATTATGAAAATTCCTGTGCTGGAACGGTAATCTGGTTCAAATCTCTCGTCTCATCTGGGGACTTTTCACTTTTGACAACCTAATTTTTACCGTGCTGTAAAAAAATTAATGTGTAAACAATAAAAATACCTTGACAACAAAATGCAACAAGGATACCGTTCTAGCACAGTAATTTTTATAATTGTTTTCTTTTAGTGCAAATACAGTTATGTGTTTAATTATGTGCTGCTGAACCCAGTTATGAAAGACGTGCTCGAACAGTTTTACCGTTTTTTTATAAGCTTATAAGTTTTGCCACGAAAGCGGACAGAGGAAGTTTTTTCTGTGCGATTGGTTTATTTGAGATCTGTGCAATTTAATGAATGCACTCACCAGTCCGAGACTCCCAACAAGGACCTGCAGTTAGTCTACTGTACTGACTTACCTCAAATACATCAGTTTTCCATCTGACGGCGTCAAAACAAATCTAAATCGATTTTTCTTTTCGGGGTCGCTCAATTATTGAAAATGAACAACGCAAAGGTCTCAGTTGTAAAATTCCAAAATTAGCATTTTCATATTTTTTAATTAAAACGAGTGAAAAATACGGCTCGAGCAGCATATTGTCAACAACTGCCTGAAAACTCCAGCAAACGGCTGTTTGACAAACATGGTGATGTCGCTCAAGCCGAGTTTTTCACTCGATTTAAGGAGGGTCCATAGTAAGAAGAAGCTATACTCCGGAGGCTGGGGAGGATACCGTATGCAACGGGGTGTCTACGCACAAAACCAGGTTTTTCTTCTGTATTTTTGAGCGTACAATCCGAATTCACCGGTTATTTTTGGTTAAAACTGGTGCAATTTGTTTAAAACGCTACTGTTTAAACAATAAACAAAAATGG
>JAPYYV010000910.1:0-31232 GCA_030522625.1 Copidosoma aretas
GACCATCGGGCGTCGTGGGATCCATCATCTTAGCCATCGACCTGCAGTGATTTAATTGTATCGAAATTAAATAATATACATATGGTACTGTTGCATAGCATTTATTATTGATTTAGAAACATATAAAAATGTTGATATATAATGCTCATGTACAAACGTAATTCGATCAATAATCTTTATTAAATTACATTAATTTATTTGTATTTTAATGATATCAACACCCAAAATAGTTAAAACATTACATTGAAAAATTTTTCCAAATGTTAAGTAAATTGTAATTTAATATAAAAAATTTGAAAAATGTTATGTAAAGTCAATAAATAACCATAATAAATCATAAATTATTGACGTACCATTTCTGCATAATATTTTTTTTGTGACACCTGATACAACAATCGTTTTTATTTCAAAATTTTTAGCATCGTTTGGAACATTAAACTCTATATCAATTTATTATTAATGAATTCTGAGAACTATTTCATAGCAAAATAAAATTTGTTTATTTTTACTAATCTAAAAATTGCTCATACGGTATTGAAAAGTGCTGATTATAAATAAACAACAAGAACACAATCACATATCAGGGTGCTAATATCAGATAAATAAAAGGTTTTTTGTTTTTTTTTATTCACGTTAAATCAATAATAAAATTATATATCGACTGACTTTACTCCGTCTCATTAAATTAAAAAATTTTATTTTTACAGTTATTGAGTTTTAAATGCTTTGGTCAAAGGGTGAATTTGATTTATCAGTTCAGGTCTAGTACAATAATTCTTTAATAAGCGCTTTTTGAATAATTTATTTACTTCGTATAAGTAAGTCGTTTATTGATCAACACATAATGATAGACGGTACCATGGACAAAAATGAGTTTTGCAATAAATGTTTAACTTATAAAAAATCCATACATCAAGTTTTACGTAAAAATCGAAACTAGTCTATATTACAAAAGCGATGGTAGTTTCCGATAGTACATCGTAAAAAGTATTTGAGTCATGAATTTTATAATTCCTTTTATCATAATAATAATAATAAAAATAATAATAATAATAATTTATTGACTTAAGAAACTGGAATTATGGGGTATGAGTAGTCTGGATTCCAGGGTTTTAACAGCTTAGGCTAGAACTAGTTGTTTTATACTATGCTTTGTTATTTTGGCTGCATAAAAATAGCACTATCCGTTTAATTATAAGTTATATTTCGTCAGGTATCAATTAACTTTCCTAAAAAAACAGTTTCTACTTAAATATGAAAAAAATTTCACTTATGTTTAAGTGGTATTTTTATAGCGTGAACATAAGTGTATATTAACTTGTTCACAATTCAAATTCACTTACTTGTATGTGAAAAGTGACATTTTAACTTATTCTGATTTAGAGAGTACCACTTAGCAAATTTGCTTCCTTGATAAGACTGATTAAATCCAATTAACCATTACCAAAAAACATTAGGATCTATTATATTTTCTAACCTTAAATCATATGTTTACACAAGTCAAATTTAATCTGTGAATTGTAGGGGCAAACGCTCCATTTACCGTTCACTCGTAAATTCACTCTATTTTGTTAACATGATAGTAAGAATGTTTGATACTAAATATTGCCTCAGTAATTGTTTAACTTTTCTTTGAGATCTTAAGAAAGCTCATAAAATTTTTTGAGTGGCCAGAGCTTGAAAAAATGATTTTACAATAAAAAAATTGAATAAAAGTCGTGTTCCTATTACCGTACTGCTGCTCTCATTACCGTACCCTATCCACCGTACGCGTTTCTAATACAGGACTCCATTCACCGTTTGATGACGATATTGATAAAACCTCTATTTCTGTTTACAACGGCATGTTGATCTAATTGCCCGTTACATCAATCACGATGAAAGTGTAAAGACCAGAGATAAATGGAAATTCCAAATCCAAGAAAAAAACGCAGTCAATTGTGCAATTTCTAAAATACTTAAAAAAACGAGCCAGGTTGAATTATTCCACGGAAAGTGTTGTACAAGCTCTAGATGAGATAAAGAAAAGCACAAATACTATTAACACTGTGACGTAAACATGTTTCAGACAGTCGAAAATTGATTATTACGAATTCCACCGCTTGAGAACTCCAATCAAAATCGCTTGCGGATTTTTCCCCACGTAACCTTGAATGGTCGAAAAAATGCAACGTCCAGTGGTTTGGTTACATTTGTTGTGTTTGGATGCAGAGCAATCGGAGCAGTTTGCTGATTCAAACAAAATAAACTGAGCTCAAAAGTCATATGCGATTTGTGTACATCAATAAACAGAACAACTGGTCACTTTTTTCCCAATTTTGTCAACCATGACTCGAAAGCATTAGCCATCCACTTAAAAAAATTTTGAGCTTTTATGTGACCATTCTGACTGTACCCAAAAACATAGTCATTTGGTGCAAATTGTACAGCATCCTGTGGCAGTGACTGTCTTTTAAAAAGATTGATAGGTGGAGCCACTTCACCAGCAGCATTTCCTGTGATAAGCACACTAATATTTTCTCTTGCATTATTATCGACAACTTTGTAAACATTCATGCAACCTTTTAGCGCTAACATTGTGAGTGGATGAGGATTAAGAGGAACTCCTAAAATGTAATAGTAAATCTGAATGAAAAAATTTGTGTCCGACAAGATGCTTGCAATGTAAGATTGTACTCTTACCTGCCTTATCAGTGTTAAAGATGCGATCAGCTTCAATGTCCACAAGATTTTCTTCCACAAAATAATCATATGCATCAGAGTACCATTCTCTCAGACCTTCTTCTGTTACATTTGCTTTGTTAAGAGTTACTGCCTCAGACACCCTTGTGACTATTTTTGGGTATCTATTCATGAATAAACTGAACCATTTTTTGCCAGGTGTATTATTAATAAATGGATTTGCTTTGCCAAGTTTAACACAAATATCCTTTACAATTTGAATTGACTCAAACTTAGGTATAGAAAAACCTTCCCGGATAGATTTAAAAATCTACTCTTCCAACTCATTTTCTTGATGTTGTGTAAGGACAGAACCAATTCCTGGATTATTCTCTGAATATTTTTTCTTCATTTTGTATCTGAGAGTGTTTGCAGGAATGCCATCATTAGCTGACACAGTGTTAATGGTACTTGTTCCTTTCTTAATCTTATGTAGAGCTTTTACTACACTTTCTTTGGAATAATTCATTCTAGTTCTTTTTTTAATTATTTTCAATTGCACAATTGACTGCGTTTTTTTCTTGGATTTGGAATTTCCATTTTTTTCTGGTCTTGACACTTTCATCGTGATGGATGTAACAGGCAATTAGATCATCATGCAGTTGTCAACAGAAATAGAGGTTATATCAATATCTATCATCAAACGGTGAATGGAGTCCTGTATTAGGAACGCGTACGGTAGATGGGGTACGGTAATGAGAACAGCGGTACGGTAATAGGAACTCGAGTTTTATTTAATATTTTTATTGTAAAATCATTTTTTTAAGTTTAAACCGCTTCAAAAAATTTATGTGCTTTCTTGAGATACCAAAGAACAATTCAAAATTTACTTAGGGAATATTTAGTATCAGTTCAACTATAGTAAATAAAGGCCGGATGTGGAGTGCATATCTTTATTGAAAACATGACAAAATGATGGTCTGAAAACGTTGTTGTTGCTTGTTTTTCTCCTCATGTGTAAGCGTAAAAGAAAAAAGCTTTTTATTATTATAGTAATTTTTCTCTTGTATAAAAAATAGAAGACGTAATATGTAAGGTAAACCTATAGGCACGCAGGCTGGTAGGGAGTGCCTGAGGCACCTGCTCTAGTCTAGCAGATAAGTTATGTCTTGATAAGGCTGTCTGTGAACAGCGAAACGTCGACGATTGTCATGTTATCAATAAAGATATGCACTCCACATCCGGCGTTGAACTTATTCATCCAAGGAGTGAGAAAGTAGAGGAAGTATAGCTATTGAATATTTAGTATCAAACTATCTTACGATTCTGTTAAGAAAATAGAGTGAATTTACGAGTTTACGGTAAATGGTGCGTTTACCCCTATTGAATAACATAAGAAAATCCTCTATTTAACTCCTTTTTTTGAAAAAAATGTCCCCTATTCCTTTATTTTAAAAACATTAGGGGGTTTCATTCCTGCTATCTTACCTTACCGTACCAACTGTCAAAGTCGCTAGTGACTTTACTGGTGAGCTGGCCAAGTGTTAGCTTTCTCTGGAAGGAAGCCCCGGTATTTTCATCATTCACATTTTATCTGCATCATTTTCTTGATGACTTACATCAAAGTTTTGAATTAACTGAATGTTTATCATGGTTCTTTTGTTTTATCCAATTCGTGAATGTACATTTCTTTAGTTGTATACTCATACTGCAACATTCTTTTTTAATCATGAAACGCCTTTAAATAAATAAATTGAGTTAATTTTTTACCTTGTTTCTAACAATACGTGTGATCGTAATAAACTATTACCTTAGCTTTTGAAGGTTTCAATTAACATATCCAACATCCTATCATATTTTTAATCATGTGATAGCGCAGTTGGGTAGATAGAGTATTTGCCATGCCTGAAAGTGTGGGGTTCGTGATACACTCGGGGTTTTTTATGTTTCCTTCTTATTACTGCTGCACTTTATATTTATAAAGCTAATGGGATATTAAATAAAAATAAATAAAAATTATTTAGTTACATCTAATTGTTTATAATTGCAACGTAATAACTGAAAACATATACATTTTATGCAATGAACGAGTAGAAATAAATTGTCTACATCTAAATAAATTTTTCTCATTTTTAATTTGATATCCCATAAGCCTCATAAATATTGTGCGGCAGTAAAAAAAATAAAATAAACTGCAGTGCGTGGCGTGAACCTGAGATCTTCGGATCTAAAAGATCTAATTTATTTAACTGCGCTACGTTAACATAAAATAAAAAACATTCAAAAGTTGTGTGTGTTCATTAAAACCATTCAAAGCCTAAATGACAGTCTATTACGATCGTTCTTGTGGTTAACAATTAACTCAATTATTTCAAGGCGTTTCATGATAAAAAAATTTTGAAGTTTAAATATTATTGAAACTCAAAAAAATGATAATCAATCAGGTATTCCAACACAATTTTAAAATATATGTCAGTGAAATTCCTATTATAGATCCCAGTAAGCGTATTTAAAAATTGAAAATTTTTTTTCAAATTAAGAACATGTAATTTATTGTTAAAAAGTTAATAAAATTTTTAAATAGTTCTAGGTGGCATCCGCTAGGTGTCAATGGCTTGATTTATCGTTTCTCGCATGCGAAAAATCGCTGCGATTACCTTATAAGTGCACTGATTTTCTCAAGAATAGAGAAATTTCTTCGGGCTTGAAGCTCAGGTGCACATTACCACTTGCCACTAGCAATTTGCAACTAGCGTTGCAAGATTTTTGGGCGGTATTCCGCAAATTTTATAAAAGCATATCCCGCAAATGGGCTGATGTTATAACTTTGTGTTCAGTAATCTGCTTCAAACAGGTTTATATCAGCTTCATAAAATTTAGAATACATTAGGTACTCTGTCAGAAAAATATTTATTGAATTTAAGAAAAATCTTTTAGAAGCAAATTTCAGAACCGTTTACTTAAATTAAAATTTATGTATCATCCGTTTCTATAAAATAGAATAAATTTTATCAATATATTTATTAAATACGAGACAAATGTTTCTGAAGCAAATTTCATAACCGTTATGAAACCAAATTAATACAAAATTATAAAAATTAATACTTCAACTTATAACAATAATGTCGCAAGTCAAAGTATTAAATTTTATAATTTTGCATTAATTTGGTTTCATAACGGTTATAAATTTGCTTCCGAACCATTTTTCTTAAATTTAATAAATATTTTTAACAGTGTGGTAAAGTATCCCAGGTACCATTTTATGCGTTAGTTTGAGGGGGACTTTTTTTATATTCTCTAACGTATTTGGGCCTGATCCTTATTTTATACTAAATAAGCTTTAGTTATTTGTCATTTAATTTTTTGATTCAGTATACGTAAATTAATTATCTTACTGTTTTTTAAACTTGTAGTGATTGGCTTAGCTCGTGGATCATCATTGCAAGATCTTATTTATGTTGGCTTAGTTGGTATATGTGATCCTCCTCGACCACACGTCCGGGAATCAATTTTGACTCTCATGGCAAGTGGAGTTAGAATTAAGATGGTTACTGGAGATTCAAAAGAAACAGCTGCAGCTATTGGTAACTTTATTGTTTTAATAAATGTCCACATACACGTATACATACTTGCATATTCACAGATCCTTGCCAGAACATCCAGATTTACTAAATTAAAGTAGTGCAATAGTACTGCAACCGCCAGTGCAACCATCATAATGTGCACGTCTTGACACGACCACTTTCATTAGATAACTAAGAAACATTGCCAATCTTCTTTATTCCAATAAAAAGCATTACTCTATAATTTACAATCTAGTTGAAATCCAAAATTTTGGGTCACAAAGGATATATAACCTTAATATACCAACAAACAGCCTACAGAGTTATAACAAGCTTTAGCAAGTAGATTTTAGCTACTTAAACTTGCTCTTTGAATTTACTTCGTGTACATAATAAGTTAATAAATATTTACAAGCATACAAATGTAGGCATTTTTATAATTTTGGATTGCTAAATTTAATGTGACATTGAAGGATACTAGTTAAATCTGACGTCTAGATATGGTATACATAATTATATTGTATTGCAAGATCGCATGCGTTAAGAATTAAATATAATCATTATAAGGTGCTTATGTTTGATTCCAATATCAGATATTTATTATCCAGACGTTGACTGAAAAATAGTCTAGTTTAGGAGGTTTGGGAGAAAAATTGAAAATCGAGACTCTTCCTTAAAAAAATATATGTTGTTCTACAACACATCAGAAGTGCGTATACATTTTTTCAGATTTTTTGCCAGGGAAATTTTTGAGAAATAAAATGTTGAAAATAGGTAATTTAGCACGGGCTCTTATGAAAGGACGAGATTCAGTCGCCTTTCGGTTAGAATTGCAGTATAATGTAAATATGTTTAAACAAAAAATAAAGTTCATTCAGATACCTTGGTACGAAAGGAAGATACTCACCTTTTAAGGTTGCAAATACTGAGTTTGTAGGCTGCAAGAGAAGGTGCGCGGTAAAGGGGGCCTAGCTGCGCGGGCCGGGGGGACTCCCGTCCCTCGCCCCTCTGAGTGAAACTTCCAAACTTCCTTAAGTCAACGAATCTCACTCGAAAGAAATCAATGAGCCGGTATATAAGTAAATTCACTGTACTACTTTGGTAAATTTAACTGAGGTTTCTAGTTACGTCCATCACAATATTATAATTTCAATATTGCATGGTGTAATACTTGTAATACATTATTAAGATGTTTTCGGTCCACGAGCTGCCTCTGCGTTAAATACATGCCTTTTGAGTGCGAAATTGGAAGAAGGATATTGTAAAAAGCATTCTGCTACGTCAGTTAGCAGCAAATCATCTATGTAATAATCTCTATTTCTTATGATTAATTGGAAATTTTTAATTTAGAGCCGATTCAACGTATCATATAGTCAGAATTTAATGTAATAATCTAACTGATAACAGCTACTAGTCTCTTTAGTAATGATGATCAGATGTATCAGGTGAATGCCACAACAGCTACCAGAGATTTTATTAAACTCTACTAAATTTTATTTCGATATCAATATATTAAGATGTTTTAACCTACCGAACAGCATAGATCTCTGGAAGTCGTATAATAAACATTGCTATAGAATGTTATTAGTGCTTATCAGTTCCGGTATTGAATTTGAGATTTTTATTTTATATCGATTTTAGTTATCTGATTTAATACGATTAATAGTTACTGTTTCTTTTCTATTTAAATGTTTCTTATAGCTTGCTGGACTTGTTATAATACTTGGAAGAATAAGTATTTCTGTGACCTTAGTGGGATTAAATATTAGTGTGTTAGGTCTTTAGCGGTCTTTTTGAAGGTCTTATATTTGTTAGCACATAATATTGTCAAAACGTTAAGTTAATAGGACCAAGAAGAAATTTCTTAGAATGTGGGCTGATCGTTACCTCTCGTGTAATGATAATTATTATAAAAGAAATTATAGTAAACACGGAAAATTGTTAGAAATAGTAACTTACTTATTAACCTTTCATAAAGATTATGATAACAATTGTAAAAATTATTCCGATCTATTCTTTAATAAGTATAATAATAAGTATCAGGTCATGTTAACTAAAATAAGACGTACGTTTGCGATTCCATATTTTCGAAGTATGATGAAAAACGGCATCATTTGTGTTTCTATATCTGGTTGTATGAAATAACCAAAATACAAGTAACAAAGACTTAATATTAATTAATAGTACACCCTTAACTCATCTCATCTGCTATTAGTCGCATTGATATCTGTCTCTATCGTTTGAAATCACGTCCATATATACATTAAGGTGGACGTCAACATTTTTGTTGCGTCCGATTGTGCTTTACCGAAGGATACTGCTTTCTTACACCCAAAACATAAGCGGAAATCCGAAAAAAAATTTTGAGCCGGATTTCCCATGCCTCAAAAAAGAAAATTTTTCTAATGGTATTTGCGTGTTAAAAGTGATACAAATTGTTGATTCACTGTAAGACCACGAAAAGCACTAAAATTGCAAGTCTAAAATACGTATTCCTGTGTATTTTTTTTTTCTTGAATCTAATGGTATCATTAATTTTAATCGTTGTATTGACTGGAAAGGTCTGTGGGTAAAAACTCGCGAAAAAATCTGAAAATAGTTGATGTACCAATAATATTCATCATAATAACCATGAAAATCATTGAAACTGTGGTTCTAAGAATACGTGTTCCTATGTATTTTTTCTCCTGAATGCGATAGTATTATCAGTTTTTACCATAGCATCCATTGAAAAGGTGTGTGAGTGAAAACACGTGAAAAATGCGTGATGTACCGATAATGTTCATCATAAAAATCATAAAAATCATTAAAACTGTGGTTTTAAAAATACGCTTTTCCATGTGTTCTTTTCTGCTGAATCCTGAATTAATTTTTACATATTCGTTAACTGAAGAACGTTAGGAAATAAATATTACATTAATATATAATTGACGCAAAACACAAAAATAACAGAAAAGTAATGCAAAATCTTTTCCACGTTTACTTTGGCTAACTTGTATGAATAGTATATTGAAAGTAGGGATTATAATCTACAATTTGGTGCCAAGTGCGGTTTTTCACCTCCCTAAGATCAAATTGCAGTTGCTTGAAATTTTCATGAATGTAAGAAACGTATACGGCAAATATCGATGAAAATAATATAGGTGCAAAAACTATCCGACTTCCAACATCGGAATAAATACACTGCTAAAAATTTAAGGAAAAACTTCCAATGCAAGTGCTGGAAGTTTGCTACACATACGTATTTAAATTTTCAATCATGCCCTGAACTGATTTATCAGACACTAATTGAAATCTGGTTCAAAAAGGCAATTAAATATATTATTACAATGGGCTTCTGACACATTTAATTTAATTCTCATAAAGACATTTAAATATGTCTCTGAAAAATAAGAGAAATATCTGAAAATTCAAACACGTTAATGTTAAATTTCTTTTGAACATGGATTAAAATAAGAATCCAGTAAAAATATTATTTTTGGATTTAAATTGTGTTTGGAATGTGTTTAATATTTAAAGTCTTTTTTAACACTATATTTGAACACATTTATATCGAACGGTTTGTTATTATATGTTCATCTATCAAATAAGTTGTATCCACAAAACTAAAAAAAAATTACGGCATTGTGTTATAAATGTAGTTTGATGATTTATTCAAATTAATCGTACATTAATCTATTTGCGATTAGAATATATAATTGTATTACAGTTTACTTAACTTACATAATGAACGCCTACTTTGCCGTAATACGAGATTAATATCAGTTGATTTCATAAAAAACTTGAGTGTTTATTCGACGACGCGGATTTAGTACTTTAGGAAAATAAACTATTGTAATCGTTGATAATTGGTAGAAGATATTGCCGTTGCTTCTCATTCTTAGTTCATGCAGTATTATATTATGTTATTAGTTTTACTTTACGTTCACAAGTGTCGTTAACGACTTTTAAACTTTTTATAACTTTTAAACCATCAATATAATTCTTGGCTTTATTTCATTTTGAAGGATGTTTTGTTAAAAATGCAAAATTCATTCCAAAACGTTCAAGAAACATCAGAGAATCTGTACATATAAAACCAAGTGAATCTGAATTTATTAATTCACCCATATTTTTGTCGTTGATAACAATGCGTTCATAATATTCGAAATTTGGTTCATCATTTTTCAAAGCTTCAACCATACTACATTTTTGCTCTAATGGTATGTTGGGATTGAAGAATGATAGAGCTGCAACTTCAGGCGTTAGATACCATAAATGTCCGGTTAATTTTTAAGAGCACATCGTGAAATATGTTCATTGATAAACTTACAGTTGCCCAAATCATGAATAAATTTTAGATCGGAAGATAGAGCGTCCGGAGCCAGCGTGGAGGAGAACCAAGCTTCTACGTAGACACGGATAATAAATATACAGACGTTTCTGTAGCTCTTGTAATCTTCTTTTTTACCCAGCAAATATTGTTGTCGAAAAATAAATATTTTGAAACAATAAATAGCCTTTACCATCCATCTGGCATGATGCGCTGGGCTAAGTGGATGAAAAGTGACTTTTTCTGATAAGCTGCCCCCGAGAAAAACAATAACAAGTACTGACATAAGATTTTACAACAACCTTATCAGATATACCGGACGCGTACTTATTATGATTGGCAGTCTTCCAGAATTTCTCAAACTGTTTGAACTGCTGGGTGTCAGGTTAAGTAGTTTTGCCGAATTTTCGTTCGAAAACACATCTTAAAATTAGTTCATAAACGTTGTGTCGACATATCAAATACATTAATTCTTCATTCAATAACCGTTGTAAAATTAGACAAGCACCATTAAAACCCCCTGTGTCGCTCGATGTAGAATCACAACAAAGAGCTTCTATGTTTTTACCAAGGACCAATCAACTAAAGTTTCATAAACTGTCTGACCTTGGTTCACACCAGTACTTGATACTACACATGGAACTCCTAGAAATTGTTCTGTTTCACCGTTCGTGATTATGATAGCCAATCTGTCTATTACGTCATTATGGAAATATCCTGAAAATAATTTTGAATCCCATTGCCCGTATTAGATAATAGTGCGCGCGCTTCATTTTTGAATGTTTCATACCGCTCTTTGCGAAATTTTTTTCGCGATTCATAAATAAAGTCATACTTTACATTAAATTCTGTGTGTCTACATTGAGTACTTCAGCAAACGCCATCAATAAATGCATCGCGCTTCTTTTACAAATCTTAGTTTTGTTCACTTAATTAAGGAGTTTTTTATTTAACATTCAGCCAAATAGGTTATGAATAATAATGTATTGAATAATATAAAAACAGAATTGAAATTTCTGCTGAAATTCTGGAAATTAAATATCTTTTTATTACAAGAAATAAAAATAAATATATTTATACCTCTGCTATCGCTAAAATTTCTTGTCGCATTCATCATCCATTAACGAAATTGCATCTTTTTGTGCAATGTCAAAACGTTTATTCAAACTATTTTTGTACTCGTCTTCTCGTTTCTTCTGCGCATCTATTAACCGAGATGAATTTTTTTATATGTTTCTCCATCTAGTATATTGGCCTCTATCTTTTGCATTAATTTGTTTTCTGCTTGAGGAATTCTTGCTTTTTACAAATTATCAGACATTCCTGCGCAGCTAACTTTGCACTCTCATGGACATTATTATTTAGTCTTCGCTTATTGTAAAAGAGAACGGCCAATATTTGTTTTATTGCTGGCAAACTATTGGTGCGATTATCTAATTAGAAATATAACCTATGAGGTTCACCTTCCCTCGCAGGTTGTAAGCCATTTTGATGATTTTTTCTTCTCGGTTAATTATGTATAAATTGTATGACTAATAGTTAAAAAAAAAAAAAATCACACAATAATTCAGATCAACTGATTTCTCTTAGTCCATTAATAATTAACAATTACATACATACAATATATACTGTATATTAAATCTTGAACTATGATACAAAACCACATATGTGATTTCGATCAATATTATATATATATATTTTTTTTTATGAATTGATGAATTCATTTATTTACATCATGGCAAAATAATATCAGAAATAAAAAATTACCATACATGAAATTATCATTTACAAATAAACGACAATTGAGGCGAACACAAATCTGCGATACTTCTATTGTTTATATCAATATTTGCTACTTTTTCTAGCGACAAATGATATGTACTTTCAAGAGATGGAGTAAAATATTTTTTAACACGCCGTAAATAACAAATACTTATGATACTTGCTACAAATTTATAATTATTAATAATTTTAACCTCAAAATTTAATTATTTTTACAGCTTTATCAATCATTATTATTCGCGTACAGCTTGCTTTAGCATTATTATACTCACACACCTTTTCGATCGATGCTATGGTAAAAACTGATAATTCTATCAGATTCAGGAGAAAAAAAATACATAGGAACATGTTTTCTTAGATCGCAGTTTTAACGATTTTCATGGTTTTTACGATGAATATTATCGGTACATCAAGCATTATCGTATTTTTTCGCCAGTTTTTACTCACAGACCTTTCCAGTGAATACGATAGTTTTTATTAATGATACTTTTAGATTCAGGAGAAAAAAATACACGGGAATACGCATTTTGGACTTATAAGACATCGTTCGGAGCAACAGAAATAGTTAAAAATAATGCTGCAAATGGTCGACAATTTTATTTAACATTCAAAATCAAAGGTCAAGCTTATCACAAAGTGGGATTGTTGCTGCCAATGCCAAACAAACCACATAAATATTTACAAATTTACTTTATGGGCGGTGGAGACTCTGAAAGCCCACTCGCCAATCGCGTAGATGCGCGTTGTTGCTACAATAACCTCAATTCACCTTTTGCCAGATGCATCGTTGGCGAGCTGGACGCTTTATTGAATGAGCACAATGAATTGTTGAAATTATTCAAATCATACATGCACAAATTACAAAGTGACAATCACGCTATTGTCATGAATCCTGATAAAAAACCTGCTAGAGAGCACAATCGCAGGTTCAATGCACCTGTTGTTGATGACGTTGCTGGAATAATGGTTGGCGAGCGTACAACTACGCTAGAAATCGTGATTCGAAGAGGAAATAATAATCTTCAGTATATTGCTGATACACACCGTTCGTACAACGTTCTTAAATATCCACTAATGTTTGGGAAGGGATAAGACGGATATTGCATGAATATTGAACAACGGGATACTTACCTGGCGCAGAGGTACCGTGATCAATACGGTGGTCCCTCCGAGGTGAAACCCTTCCATGGCACTGCGGTAGGGTTGACCCTTGCGAATATCCCTAAAGTGGATATCTCGGGCGTATTATTTTTGTTAGCGTAACAGGTAATTCATTCATTATGAAACCTAATTCATTATGAACATCATTACTTAACCCATTAATGCCGAAGCGTTCCAATTTTTTAGCGATTTTTTAACGCTATTTTTTTTTGTGTTATTGGCATCAACATAATTTTTGTTTTTACATATTTTGATGTAAAAAATAATGCTCTTTCTAAATCTTGTGATGCATGCAAAAAAGTAAGGATGTTTGTTAAGGCTTGGTAGGTAATAAAGGACACACTAGTGCTTGAATAGGTATATTACCAGAACAAGTATCAGTAGTTACTAGAAAACACAATTGAGCATCTTACTCGATAGCAACTTCAGGCGGGACTGAGACGTGAGTCTCAGCTCACAAATATCGTTATCGCTCGCATGGTGTATTTATACTATATCGCATACACCACAATTCTCCGCCGTTTTAAGATTTCAAGAGACGCTTTTGCTCGAGGCGCTTGGAGCGATGACGCTGCTCGGTTTTAGCATTGCAGGCAATTAACTGATCGCGGTGGCGCTTACAAAATTTATCAGGTGATACTTCCACTTGAAAGGTGGATGGCGGCAATTGCTTGGTTATTTTACCTTCCACTCTTTTTTCGCTGTTTTTGCCGTAATCATCTGCCATAACCATATCACCAACAGATAGTGCCACCTTGCGCGTCCCGCTGCTGTTTACTATTTGAGTGCTTTGTGTATTTATTACATTAGTTACCACGTTTGGACGCAACAAATCAGAACGCGTACGATGCTCTTGCTTATACATTGAGTAGTCAGAAGTCTTGCCTGTCGTGCTATGTTCAATGCTTCTATAATCTGCTGGAAAAATGTTAATCGTATCATCCAGCGCCTTTCCCCCTTTAATAATTTTAACATTTTCCTTAAAAATTCCAACGAAGTTTTCTGCCGCTCCGTTAGTAGCTAGATGGTACGGCAGATAATTTTGACAAGAAAGAGTTAAACTATTCGCTCGTAAACTGCGTACCATTATCTGTAAAAATATGATTTGCAATACCATGACGAGCGAAAAGTTGTTTGAAAACTAAGAGTAACTGATCTGCCGTTGTATTCGAATGAAAATCGACAACTTCAGGCCACTTTAAGTGAGAATATATGACCACTTAAAACATATGACCCATGAATGGTCCCAAAAAATCGCAGTGAATTCTACTCTATGCTTTCTCTGGCCATAGCCACGGCGTCAAACTAGCGTGCGCGGGATTTTACGCTTTTTCAGACAATTTTGACACAATCAAACAAGAATTTCTTTGTCGTGATCAATGCCTGGCTGCCAAACATAGGATCTAGCTAGCATTTTTATTTTTATAAACCTAAGTGCGATGAATGGAGCTCATTTAAGATATCAGGTTGCAGCGATTTCGGAGTTTTGCTGAGTTTTAATGTACTCTATTTTATATTTGTTTTTGGGCCTAATATGAACTGCAACGGCTTGTAGTCTGTTCGAGGGATTTCGGTCCCGGGTTCCCGAGTCGGGAATTCCCGGGAACGAAAGCGGTTTCATATCCGGGAATAATTTTATAAAACACTCGGGTAAACGGAAACCATTTGAAATTAATAATTTTCTGCTGCTCTGTCCACTGAGAAAAAAGTCTAGTGAAGTTTACTGGAGTCTCTAGTAGTAGTTACTACGTGACTTTAGTAGTGGCGCTCTAGTAGTGTTTACCTGACAGCTTGAGTAATCACTACTAAAGATCCAAGTAGCTAATACCAGGAAGGTTTCTCGAGAGGTTTCTAGTACTAAATGACTATAAATAAAACAGTTACTGATTTAATTCATTTATTCTTCTATTTCCAGAAAAATGCCTTTATCTATACCTGCCTCTGTACTGTGCATACACATGGAATTATTCATTCGGACTTCAAACATTGAATGAAGTTATACTTAACGTACTGTTAAATCGTTCTTTAAAAGAACTCAAGTTCCATGTGCCCAAATGTAGGTCGATAGAAAACATTTATGAACAAATCACAATATTCACAACTAATAACATTGATGTTTGTTAATATAATAAAACCAGACAATAAATAAATCCTGCTGACAAATGATATGCGTGTTAACAGTGTTGTTACAGCGTTGACACACCAGCTGCAGTAAGCACGACTAAAAAGTTTAGTTGGATTTACTAGAGTAGTATAGTAAACTGACTTAAGAGTAGGCTCGTTATTTTTACCGGATTTCCGTTGGTACACTTCACTAGACTTTTTTCTCATTGTAGTCGGTGTCGTTACTAATCTTGTATTGCTATTCTTATAATAATTATTATTTTTAATATTATAATCATTAGGATTATTATTATCACTATTATTATTATTCTTACAATAATTCTGTTACATTGCAATGTTGAACGAAGACATTCGAAACCTTGGCAAAGTTTAAGCTCAAATAATATGGAGATTCAAATAATACATTTTAATTCTTTCTACATTTCGTTGAATCAGTAGCGCGTACACAGCATGTATGTGTTATCCGAAACCTTTGTTGCGCCTTTGAAAGTCTTTCTTTCACTATTACAATGTGTTAGTTGTATACATTTAAAATTGTTATTGTTTCTCTGTACATATCATCGATAATTTTCGCTGTTGGTTTATAGAGTTGAAAACGTACACCAAATTTGGATCTGCTATACAAAGCCCTATTATCAGTGAAACCTACTTCTACAAAAAGCGAGCGGACTTTTTCTATCGCTGGAAGTCTTGCGACTAAAGCAAGAAACAGGTTGTCCGATCGCTCTTTAAACGCAATGGTATTCTTGAAGGCTTTTTTCTCCGGCAACAAGACCTGGTAAATCATAATGTTATCGAATAATAATTTCACAAGACTTAAATTTGACATTTTTTGCACACAGTGTCGACAATAGTTCCTTTTAGTTAGTTTTAACGCACACTGGAAAATGTACAACTGCACTTAGATTTATAATGATCTCAGTAGTAAGAGTTCCTTTTTCGTTAAAGTAAACGTTTAATTTTGAGTACAACATCGTTAAAAAATGAACAGTTTTTTTTTTAGACAAGCAGTCATTATTGATTATTTTGTAATGAAAAAGTATATTATTGTTTTTCCTTAATCTTTAATAATAAAAAAAAGAACATAATACTTATAAACTAGAGTTTTATTTGTAAATAAGTGATTCCAGGGTACCCGGGAATTCCCGGGAATATAAAATGATCATTCCCGATTCCCGGGAATCAAAAAGAGCCGGGAACGCGAAAACCCTAGTCTGTTCTCAGTATTAATTCTCTACCAAAAATTAAATCATAAAATCGTTCAAACCCAAAAACTATTGCACCCGCTCCCTTACCAATTATTGCTCTGTTTTCTTCTTTTTTGGGAATAATTTTAGAGGCATAAGCAATGGGATGCTCCGATCCGTCCTTGTACTTCTAAGAGAGAACAGCCGAGATACCATAAGCCGATGCATCGCACGCAAGCATTAGCTCTTCATTCGGATCGTAATGCGCTAAAACTCGTGGCGATATATGTTTGTCCTCTGCCCAAACAAAAGCTTTTTTTTATTCATCCGTCTATACGAATTTCTCTCGATTCGTACAAGCATATAGTGGGCTAAGCATTATGGCTCTATTATTAAAAATCTCGCATAAAAATTGACCAAACCCAGAAAAGAATCAAGTAGATTTTTATTTTTCGGACGCGGTGCTTCTATCATTGCTTTCACTTTTAAGTACGCCTTGCGCAGACTGCCCTTGTTGATTACAAATCCTAATAATTCTATTTTCGTTTGCAATAATTTACATTTTTTTATGTGAATCCGAAGTCCGCACTCCTCTAAGCGCTTAGATACCCTTCGTAAATTACTTAAATGCTCGGAGTCATCTTTGCCCGTAACATAAATATAATCCAAATCGGAAATTACATTTGGATAACCTTTTAGTACATTTTCTATTCGTTGAAATTCGCCAGGACACGCATAAATACGCCCTCGGGCATTTTCGTATATTTAACTTTAAAGGCCATAATCCGAAAACAGATAGCCATTGCCTTCCTAAAAGCGGGAGTCCCGAGTCGCGGAAAATCATAACAATCTAATCTATAATATTTATAATTAAATGTCACTTTAAGTTTTTCCAAGAAACCGAGACCTTTATTTCTTTGTTATCGTAACAGTACAAACTATCATTTGATTCACTTAATTTTGTTCCGCTAAATATTTCATCTCTAGTTTTACTCGAAATTACCGTTCTATGCGCTCCGGTGTCTACTTGAAAATGCAAAATTTTATTATTTACGCATACTTGCAACCACATATGTTCTGCTTTAACTCTACCCAACGCTTGAGATTTCAATGCAAAACATTAATAAATTCGGATGTCGAACGGAACGAGAAAAAATCATTATGGTACGAGCTTACAGTCGGTTCCTCTTCCGCGTCGATTGTTGATTCAGGCAAAAATTCAATCGATATTTTGTTCTTCTCTCGACACATCAAACACATCACTTCCAAATGTCCCTTCTTACGACAAAAATTAAATTCTCTAAAACAGTGCTTACAACTCGATGTCTTGTGATTTTTCTGTCCACAACAACAGCAAGTGAAAGTGTTTTCGCCCGGTTTCCTTGAATTCGACGATTTTAGATTAAGTTTATTCTGACTATATTGCTGTTTGTTTGTTTTCAAAGCATAAACTTGATCGCTAGTCGAGATTTCATCTCGTGTATCGGACGTGCTTTTCGCGTTAGCAATAGCGCTTTCTCTTGCTAATGATTCCTTTAGATCGCTATCAAAAGTTAAGTCTGATTTTTGAAACAAACATACTTTTAAATCATAGTCTCGAACGCTGGCTTTAAATGGCTACTTATCAATTTGACGAGATCGTCATAAGATTTTGTAATCGGTTTAGCCGGCACACATAAGTTCTTTATCATACTGTGGGCATCCTCATCTTATCTAGTAAGAAGTGTACCCGCTTGCTTAGTCTTCGGAATTTCTTTTGTTGCAAAATTAATTTCCAAACGCTCAATAAACGTATCTCAATTACCTTTATCTAAACAAAACTCTAATTTGGTATTTTCTCCTGCCATACTGTGACTGGAACTATCACTGTCACTGTCCTGACCGCCTTTACCACGTTCTTCACTACCGTCCTTTTTCTGATTATCCAAAACTCCTTTATCACTTTCCTCACTACCATCTTTTTCCTCGCCTTTTTTGCTTTTTTCACTACCGCCTTTACCTTGTTTTACTTCTAGTTTAACTGTAGCATATGAAATTTTACAATGCTCATATAACTCTTGGACTATTTACAGTTTACATTCCACTTACGCAATTCTTGCAACACTTGCTCCTTCTTTAACTCGTAAACCCAGCATGTCATCACCACAATATACAGTCACTCACTCACTCTACCAGCCAAAAATGTTTTATACTATCCTCGTCAACAGTATGAGATATGCACGAAAGTAAGGATGTTCGTTAAGGCATGGTAGACAATAAAGGACAAACTAAGGCTTAAATAGATATATTTTCAGAACAAGTATCAGTAGTTACAAGCAAACACAATTGAGCATCTTACTCAATAGCAAGCTCAAGTGAGACAGATGTGAATCACAGCTCACAAATATCGATATCGCTCGCACGGTATATTTACACTATATCGCTTGCACCACAAATCTTTCGACAAAATTTTTGTTTGATTTAAAGTAAAAATGATATGACCAATGTAAACATAAGAAACACCGAAATATAAAAAAAAAGTTTTCCTTTTTTTTTCCAGAACGTAATCATAAATAATATATACTCAAAATATGAAGAACAGTGCATAAAATAGTTGTACTTTAAGTCATTACATTCAGCAAAATTTTTTTTGCCAAAAAAATAATTATTGCGTTAAAAAGTCGCTAAAAATCTAGAGGCTTCGGCGTAAATGGGTTTCATTCAATCAATATTTATGAATATATTATTACAGGAGCGAAAACAAGCAAGAACGTTAGCTCGAATGATTATTATGCGTATAGTCTGATGATTAGACGCTGTCAGGACAACGTCATTCTCCGGTGTTGTGAGCTTTGTCAACAATTCAAGGGCGACATGTACGTGAAGATAGAGAGCGAATGCCTATGATACTTACAATATAATCAAAATAATTTACGTGCTTAAGAATACATTCACTTGCGTGACGCTATTATAAGCAACAATGATACCGCCGAAATGGGCAACTCTATCATTCTACTATCATCGTATATAGGCAGTTTACGTCACATGCAAGAATACATCTAGGATGCTATGACTTTCGTGCGCGAATACGGACGACCGTGGTTATTTATCACATTTACATTTAATGCAAAATGGCCGGAAATTACATCTTTGCTATTGCCAGGACAAAATTCAATATATCGTTATGACATAACAGCAGGTGTGTTCGAACAAAAAGTAGTCTTTAATGAGGTCTATTACAAAATTACATGTATTCGGTCCCACACGTTGCTGGATGTATTCGGTTGAATGGCAAAAACGAGGTTTACCTTATGCACACATTTCGGTTTGGATAATCGACAAAATAAGTCCTGATGAAATCGACAGTATGATTCCTGCCAAAATTCCAGATCAGTCTACTAATTAATTACTGTTTAATATTGTTACAACATACATGATTCATGGCCTATGTGGTGATCTGAATCGTTTACCGCCTTGCATGGCAGATAGAAAATGTACAAAGAGTTTTCCTAAAAATTTCTCCAACAATACAATCACACCTGTCGATGGACATTCAATACATCATCGAAGAAGTACAGATAATGGCAGACAATTATTTCCAAAAAATGTCAACAACACAAACATTGACATTCACAATCGCTGGGTGGTGCCATATTTACCTTTGCTGAGTAAAACATTCAATGCTCATATTAATATTGAGTTCTGCAGTTCGACGAAGAGCATCAAATACATGTGCAAGTATGTGAATAAAGGAAGTGATATGGCTGTATTTCGTATTGACAATACAAATGTGAATGCTCCTTTGGTAAATATCAAGGATGAAATAAAGCTCTACCAGATCGGCCGGCACATCATCTCAAATGAAGCTGTTTGGCGTATCTTTGGTTTTCAAATTTATAAACGGGATCCAGCAGTTACTGCGGAAGAGATAGCGATTGATCGTGCAATAGATCTATCAAAAACTACTCACTGAATTTTTGAATAATTTGTGTTTCATATGGATGCTTTTGGTGCATTTGCACGAACACTACTCTATTAAGAAGTACCTCACTGTTTCACATAGGCTCGAACAAAAAATGGATGCTCCGCAAGCACACCGATTGATGCATGCCCCAATTTATTCAAATCAATTATCTTGGGGCGAGTATATACAGTCAATCCAAGGTAGACTGAGTATTTTTATTTGCGACTGTTGTTGGTTTATGTCACTGTCTCATTGTCATTTCAAGATATACGTAAAGTAAATGAACAACAGTATCCAACGTATGAAGAGGCATGCCTTGCACTAGGCTTGCTGGAAAATGACAACCAGTGGGACTGTATGCTTACTAAAGCAGCACTGAACTGTACAGCAGTACAAATTCGTCTATTATTTGCTATAGTGTTGACTACACGTTTCCCAGGCCGAACAGAGACGTTGTGGGATAATGCAAAGATTCAATGACTGATGATATTTTGCATCGACATCGTACACGGTGCAACGATCTAAGGATAACATTCAGCGAGGCTATGTACAGTGAAGCATTGATTTCTGTCGAGGATCTTTGCATTGTCATTGCCAATTTATCCTCAGTTATTTCGGTATGCATTCGCCAAATCAAAGGGAATCTGATTTAATGAACACTGAAATGAATCGTGAAATACAGTACAATACTGTAGAAATGGCAGCAATTGATACTTGCAACGTCTTACTACTGACTGAGAAACAAATAACCATTTACGACCGCATTATGCTCTCAGTTTTGGCAGGACAAGATGGATTCTTCTTTTTGAATGCACCAGGTAGAACTGGCAAAACATTTCTCATTTTGCTAATTCCAGCCAAAATACAATCAAATAATGGCATCGCATTGGCCGTTGCATCATCTGGCATTGCAGCAACTTTATTGGATGGAGGTAGAACAGATCATTCAGCATTTGAGCTACCACAAAATATTCAAAAGAATCCAGACGCAGTGTGCAACATAAAAAAAATAATCGTTAATGTCCACAGTGCTGAAAACCTGTAAAATTATTATCTGGTATGAATGCACTATGGCTCCCAAACATTCACTTGAGGCGTTTAACAGGACATTAAAAGATATAAAAAAACGACAAACTAGTTGGCGGCACTCTGTTACTCCTCTCAGGTGATTTAAGACTAACACTTCCCGTCATTTCACGTTCAACGTACGCTGCACTGATAAGATCAACGCTTGCTTAAAATCATCTCCACTGTCGTCTAATGTTGAAACAGTGCAGCTGCAAGTGAATATGTGCGCTCGAATGCTTCAAGATCCATCCGCTGTAACGTTCCCAAAATATTTGTTAGATATCGGTGATGGAAAATTCGATGTACATGAAAATACTGGATGCATAAAATTGCCGACCGATTTATGTACAATCATGAATTCGCAAAATGCTCTCATTGATTACATATTTCCCAATATACACATACAACTATTAAAAAATTGACGGAAAACGTTGTCGAAGCCAGCATTTTGAATGGCAAACTCCAAGGAGAAGATGTATTACTACCGTAAATCCCTATTATTCCCACACATGTGCCAATTGGATTCGAACGGGTTCAATTTCCAATTAAATTGGCATTCTTAATGACAATCAATGAGTCTCAAGGCCAAATGATGTCCGTTTGTGTCTTAGATTTGAGCACACCGTGTTTTTTACAGGGGCAATTATACGTGGCTGGTAGTTGGTGAGCAAAGCGTGCAGGTGGGCAAATATAATCTGAAATAAATATTTAAAAAAAGGACAGGTTACGTAAGGTAATTGCACAGGTAGCAAAGGAACTGAAAATGATAAGATCTATAGAGGTAAATCATTGCAAATTGATGAACAGGATCCCACAATAATTAAGCAGAAAATATTTATCATAGGTAAAATTAAATATTATTAAAAAAACAAAAAAAAAAGAGTAAAAATATAATTAAAGACTAACGTAAAAAGGATAAATAGAAATAATAAGAGATAAAAAAACTAAACAAGCCTGAAAAAACTAAGCAAAATAGAAGAAAGCCGAATTTAAATTTGTTTTAAAAATCTATTAAAAAATTAAGACAGAAAGAAAAGAGGGATGGTTATAAGGAAAGAGGCATAAATGAATGATTTCAAAAATTTGTTAAGAGAACAATAACACATATTTTACAAAAAAAAAAAAGGAGTGTAGAAATCAACAGCAAATTCTAGAGGGATTTTTACACGCATACATCCATCATTGAATAAAAGAATGTGTTGGGACAAATGAAAAACAGAAGTTATAGGAAAAGACAAAATTATGGAAAATTGTTTCAAGAATCTGTAAATAATTTGAAATTTATATTAGCGTGGGAAATAGCAAGAATCCATCAAATTCACAAGGCAGGGAACAAGTAAGAGGACTTTAAAACTTCAGAGAAGTGGCTTTTTAAATGTAGCATTTAAGATTTAAGCAATTATAATCGCTAAAAAAGTAGAAAAATAGGTATAACAGTAAAAAATAATGATTGAGAGTGAGATACCATATTCTTGTACTAAATAGTTTAAGTAAAAATAAACTAGAGGACGTCGTCAATACATTATATGCTGTGTTTGTAGACTTTAATATAGAATTTAATAACATTAATAGAGAAATGTTCCGGGTCAAATTATATTCAAGATCAATAGGTATAAAAATGACAGGAATGTTAAAAATAATTTTAAAATATGCAAAAAATAGTTAATTGCGTCCAAGGGCAAATTTATTTAAAAGTATGAAAGAGGTTAGGCAAGGGTGCCCATGAAGCGTGAAGCTTTTAAGTTTATTTATATAGAATATAGATGATAACTGGATTAAAAATAATACAGTAGGTGCAACAGTAGGCAACTTTAAAATTTACTATCTTTGTTTTAGGCACCGAGAATTTTGAAGACACAAAACATATGCAAAAAGACTTAGATAAATTTGGTACAAAATACATACTGAAAGTAAACATGAAAAAATGAAAATGTTAATTTTTAGGAATGAATAAGGAATAGAAACAGATCTATTTGAATGTCAATTAAATGCATGGGAAGTTTAAAACTAGGACATAGACTCAGAAGTGTGGTTCTTAACAAAAAATTTACGTGGCACGGAGAAAAAAACGACAGGTAGGGTACAAAGGGCAGTCAAAGCAGTTTAAGGCTTGAGCAAAAGAGATAAAGTAGAAAGTTTGAATCGAAGATTATTTTTCATGGATTGAATAATAAAATTATATTGTACATACATAGCGAAGTCTTGCGTATGAAAAAAAAAAAATATGTAGAAAAAATAGAAGGCAGATCCAAAATATGAAGTTAAGTTTGAATGTAAAAACACAAGGATATAGATGAATATTAAAGGCGGGCAGGGTAGGCATGGATTTGGGAATGGAAAAGGAAAGAAAAATAAGATAAAATAGATTCAAATTTACAAATATCATGTAGAGTTTAAATGCAAACACATCAGGATATATATGAGAAACAGAGGCGGGCAGGGTAAGCCTAGAAATAGCCATGAGAAAAAAGAAAGATATTTACTTTATGCAAATAATAAAAATAGACTAGAACAAGTGGCTTTGTTTATTTTTAAGAGAAGAATTAACGGACCTAATCAATAAAAATCAAACGAAGTAGGCTACAAATTGAGAGTAGTGTATTAAAAAGTAGAGTATGCAAAAATGATAAAACTTATAAAAGAGCAACAAAGGAAAATGAACTTGAGAAAATCCAAGATAATTTTACAAAAAAAAAGGAAGGCTTTTGTCAATCAGAAAATACAGAAAAGCTGTATGGTAATAAATAAGTCTATTATCCGTGAAATATAAAGAAAAAAAAAATGAAAAAAATAGAGATAAAAGAATATAGCAAAAAGAAAAACATATAAGTGAGTTCAAAAGTTTTTAAGTAATAGGCTCTGTAATGAAAGAAAAATCAAATTTTAAAGCACATTTTCCTATGTAAAGAGAAGAAAAACAGGAAATTAAATAATAATAATATCAGTCAAAAATATAGGATTAAAAGGTAATGGAGAGATATGCAGGAGGGAGATGAATTATGTGAATGTATAAGATATTTATGTAGGTTAATAATTCACTTTAGAGTGAAGATTAACAGTTTAATGATATCTCGTGCGATATCAATAATAATATTATGTCAATGAAAAAATAAATTCTTACATGTTGAAGTATATTTGATCAATTACGTATTATATTTTATTTAATATAAAATTAGCATTGATTCACGGGTTCATGCATTTTCAATAGTTATGAAACAAAAAAAAGGAAAAGTAGAAGTATATAAAAATCTGTATTAGAAATGAAATAATAGTTGAACAAACAATCTACATTTATAAATATTAAGTAAGAATTTCACAATTATGTCTTCTTATGAACTTATATCTATGATCGATTCTAAAATGTTCAAAAATATAAAAAAAAGGCTCTTTACTGTTTCTGTAATAATAATGATTGTCTACATATTATATAAATATACATATGTCTCAATACTTACCTTAAATACCAATTATATTCATTATCAGTATTGAATTAGTAACAATAATTTGATATATCAGTGAACTTATTTCATGTATTGACTATATTCGTTCGAATTATTAGCGAAATTTTATAAGATCGTTTTGGTTTTCTATGTTTATGCGCATATAAGCGATACCATCGGACTTTTATAATCAGTGTTACTGATTAAATTATACAATGTTCATGGATAAAATAAATTTTTATGAATACATTAATTTATAGTATTATGTTACAAATATTAAACATTTCTTTTTGAGAAAAATTTATTTTGGGCTCATTAGTATAAGGAACGAAAGTGTACCGATTGAGTGACTTTTCAAGTGTTTCTCAGCGCTGTTCTGTTTCTTCCTGCTTTAATAAAAAAAAACTGCTATCTAGAATTTTATGAAAATCACAGGGATTTATTATTTTGGATTTAAGATTTAGTAAATTGTACACCTGTAAGGGTGCCTGTAATCCAAAAGAAGTTATAGCTATTTTTCTGAGTGTTACCGATTTTTGTAAGAATCTACTTATTAACGATATTTTTGTATAAAAAAAAGCTATTAAATTTTTTCAATTTTCCAAAGCTATAAATGTTTTAAAGAGTTAAAAAATAAAATATTTAGTCACTTTTAAGCCTGCTGCCTATTGTTTTGTACATAAAATCGTTTTATAGCGCATTGCTCATACTTAAAATCGTTTAATTTAAGAAGCACAATCCTAATATATATGTACACAGTATCTTTTTGTTGGCGCAAATATCTTCTTGCACTCTTAGAAAAATAATACCAAAAGTCTTGATCGAGAAATTCTGTTGAACAAAAATTATGTGACTTTCGAAATCTTAAAAAAATTTACAGATCTTATTATTTTTAGCAATAAACAGAATATCTAAAGCTCCGAAGGGTAGAAATATGAGAAACTTTCTTCACGAGCATATTAAAGCTTGAAATAAATCCTTAAAATCATAGTTTTATTTTTTTTATTTGGGCGTTTGTTTCAAAGTTACAGTCCATCAAAGATTGAGAAATCACACGATTACGAGTTATGTGAAGTTTAAATAGTGTTTTTCAGTAAGTTCTTGAATTTGGTACATAAAGAGAAGCGTATAACACCATTTTATGCTGAAAATGAGCCAAAGAATATCGTAATAATCAATAAATAACGGTAATGTGCAAGTATTATATTGTTTTTAATAATTTCTTACAAATAAAAAAAAGGTATCTTCAAATATGAGCATCGCAGATTTTTTCCGAATATTGGCAGTGCATAATAAAAAGGATGATTCTTATTAGCATGCATTGGTTTTTTTTGTTTTGCTATTGAAAATGAAAATTTGAAAAATTCGTTGGAGTTACTTATATGTGTATTAAAATAAGTTCTTGTTTTTATTATTCAGACATAAGAATACAAATATTGAAATGTGCAGGTCGGTAAACGGAGTACGCAGGGGGGCAGTGTTCCACTAGTAGGTATGTATATACTAGTGGGGCTCCGCCCCCCTGTGCGATATGCGCGCCAACTTCCCAATGCTAATATTTTACGATGTTCATGCCATTGAAACAAGATTGAAATTATATGCAAAATTGATTAAGAATCATTTGGAAATTTGGATAAAAATTTTAAATACTTATCAAATATATAAAAGTCGTAAATATTTACATCAGATTAAAAAATCATTAAAGTTACCTGAGTATAAAATGTTTTTCTTACGTAGAAGCGGTATAAAACGGGTAAGTGCAGAATGTGGTGGAATTATAGTTTCTATAAACGAAATATTTGAGGACTTTGATTCATGTGTTTATCCCAGAAACCTTGTAGAAAATGTACCATCTCATACCTATTTAAACAAATCATCTAAATATGTTGTTCGACTGGTATTTCCTGTACTATTTTCGTTAACTGATTTTGGTTGGAGTGCAAATTATTTGAAAATCCAAAAAAAAATACTAGAACAATTTTAATTCTACAATACTATGCGTATAGATTATCTTATGGACCGGAAAAAGTTTAATTTTATCTTTTATTGAAAGCAGGAAAATTAACCCAACAATTCTTTTAAATGCATTTATGATGATAAAGAGTGATAGAATGCAGTTTATAAGAAATAATCAAAAAAATTTACGTATAGATTGTTATCAATATTTATTAGATCATGTTATAAATAGTGCCTCTAATATCACACAAAATTTCGAAAAAAAAGAAAAACTTAGAAATCTTTTAGTTTTACCTTTAACATATTTATATAGGTGGTCCAAATTACGTGCAATAGCATTATCAAGATGAAATGGCAATCATGAAAAACTGTGGTGGACCGGATTTATTAATAACTGTGACATGTTATCACAAATCAAAGGATATTAAAAATGTATTAAAAAATTTTCTAAAACACACTTTACTAAATGATATACCAAATATAACAGTAAGATTGTTTCATACAAATCTATAATTTATTTTAAATAATATAAGAAAAAATAAAATACTCAACAAAATTATATCTTACGTTTATAAAATTGAATTTTAAAAGAGAGGACGACCACATGCTTATTTTTTAAGTGACATTGCCTCTAGATGATAAAAAAAACACCCGTTGATATTGATAATATTATACCCCCAGAAATTCTTTCGGACGATCAAAGTCTAAAAAATTAGTAATTAAATAAATGCTACATAATTCTCATAGTGATTATAGTTCGTGCTTAAAAAATAATTATAAAATTTGTAAAAAGAATTTTCCAAAACCATTTTTTGATAGTACATCGATAAAAAAAATGATTATCAAGAATATGGAAGAAGAAACAACATTTTTGAGAAAAAGGTATACAAAATTAAAAACAGTAATCAAAAAATTTTAGTTGACAATTCAGTGGTAGTAGAATACAATAAATTTTCAATAATAAAATACAAACTGCATTGATAAAGGAAATGATAGAGAATTTTGTTCAATATAAAAAGAATCAATCCTAAAAATAAAGTTTATAATGAAATTAAACAGTATATTGATGCACAATATTCAAGTCTTATGGAGGCCGCATGGAGATTACAGAAATATCCCATTTGAGACAGAAGTCATTGTGTAATTAATTTACATATATATGCTGAAAAGAAACAACAAATAATTTTCGAAGATAACATTCATGATCTTTTAAATAATTACATAACACAACTTACAGAATGGTTTGAGTTAAAAAAAATAGACAACTTTACTAAAAATTTTAAATCCGTAAATATTCGAGAACATTATATGTTTATTATAACAAATAAAAATGGAAAAAGAGAGTGTTTAAAGAAACATAGTGCAATAGGTGGATTAAATGTTATTTCTCCGAAAGATCAAGAAGGATTTTTTTTCTAATTAATAATAAATAAAAAAATGGGTTGTACTTCTTTCGAACATTTAAAAACAAATGAAAGTATACTATACAAAACTTACAAAGAAACTGCAATAAGCATGGGTCTAATTAAACATAATTCACAAATTTGTAATATTTTCGACAAAGCTGGCATTGTTCTGTTACCACATCAGTTAAGAAAATTTTTTGCATGGTTTTTAATTGGAGAAAACATCTAAGGTGATGAGATGTGGAAAAGATATAAAAACAAACGTACAGAGTATTATGCTGAAAATAAATCAAACAAAGCTCTCATACATTTAAATAAATTTTTTATATCAGAAAATGAATGTTGTAAAAATTTCAATTTACTTACTCCAGAAAATATTGATTTAAGTTTAAAAAACATTGATGGAGAAATTAAATATAGTACAAAAATGTTTTATAATCTATATTCTCAATTAAACAAACTACAAAAATACCTTTATAAAACAGTAACTAACGGTGATAAAAAAATTTGTTTTATTCATTGTCCGGAAAAACATTTTCATACAAAACGTTGAATTACTTTTTTATTTCTAGACAACTAAAAATAATTTTTATGGCATGCACAAGTATTGCATCAATTTCACTTCCTAATGGTATGACAATTCATAAGACTTTTAGATTCCTGTTGGATTAAAGTAACATTGTGAGTTCATTTTTAGAATTTTATTGTGATAAACAAAAATTAAGAGGTTGATATTTAATCATATAGGACAAAGCGTCAATGATACCAAAAAGGCATAAGAAATTGTTGATAAGACTTTTTAAGTTTTGTGTAACAATAATAAATCTTTTTGAAATAAATTGATAGTTTTGGGTGGAAATTTCGGGCAGATTCTACCAGTCATTAAAAAAAGCAGCAGAAGTATAATAATTTCGGACACAATAAAATCGTCGTTTTTATGGCCGTTGTTTCATATTTTCAAATTATATATTCATAATTGTTCAGCAGATAACAATTTCTAAAAATCACGATTAGCTATTGGAGATGGTCGCATCAAATCTTTTGATATTACCAAAAATTGGATGACAACAGATATATGTTTAAAAAGTTTTTAAAGACATTTCTAATTGAACACTAAGTAGTGCAATATTAACAACTTACAATGAATACAACTTTTCTTAAAATAACAAGATTCCAAATAATATGAACGGAAATACTGTAACATATTCTAGTATAGATAAAGCTACCTATAAAGGTGTTGGTAAATGTGATGATGACATTTATATTGATTTTCCAATTCAAGTTATAAATAATATTAGAGAAAGGCTTCCTCCCCATTAACTACATTTGAAAATATGAGCAATAGTGATGTTGATAAGAAATTTAAGTATAAATGATAGATTATGTAATGGTACAACATGAAAAATATATAAGTTGTTTGATTTAATATTAAAGACGAAATTTTTCCGGAGGACAAAATTGGCACCAAAGATTTTATTCCACACATAACATTATCTCTTGGAAATAATCGTCTTTACCTTTTGTTTTAGAAAGAAAAATTTTTCCGATAGTGTTAGCTTTTTCAGTGCCAATAAATAAATCCTTATGACAAAGTTTCGATCAAATTAGTCTTTATTTCAATAAACCTTTATTTACACATCGTCAATTATATGTAGCATTGTCTAGATGTACAAATCCAAATAGTATATTTATACAATCACAATCAAGTGAAAATACTATTGAAAATATTATTTAGGAAGCAATTTAAAACACAATGAATAAATATTTAGAGTTTGACAATAAAATACCATAGATGAAATATTTAATACGCCTTGTGTAATATGATAGTTTTATTTAAAAAATTATAAGTAAAAAGTATAGTAGGCCTATTTGCCGTGGCTAATTATAGAAGAACAATGAAAATTATTTACAAATATTTAAAATTTATCTAACGTAAGTTTTCATCTTGCTAATGTGAATAGGGAAACCACTCTAAAAAAATGCTCCTGAATGATTACCGCAACGTTAAGTGGAAAAATTATTAAATAGTATTTAATGTTTGATACAAAAAAATTTTATTATTACGCCTATATAAAACTTGAATCACAAAAAATTGTGTATGTAATAAAATAAAATGTTAGACTAAAAAATTTTATAAGCTCGATCGAGGAGTCTGTTTAAATTGTTGAGGATTGCCGGTGGGAAGCTCTTAAATCAAAAAATGTATGAGACTTGCAAAAATTCTAAGTCCGTCCATGGGTTAATTAAGATATAAATAATCTATATATTAAATAAAAGTGAAGGTAATTGATTCTATTGGCTAACTTTTTGTTGGTTGCTTAGGATATACATACACACATAAATAAACATATAAAATTTATTAAATAAAATTGCAGGAACTCAAATCCATCGAATAACTCAGCATTAATATATCAGGACTAGGATTTATTTTTTATTTGTAAAATAAGTTAATAATTAGTTTATAAATTATTGTAACATTTCATAAATTAGTTTGATTGCTAAAGTCACCGATAAGGATCACTCGTGTTGGGAAAGTATTATGAGTTGAACAATATTCGGCTATTGTAAAAATGTGGGGGGGGGGGGGGCAATAAAATTAAAAAAAGACACAGACTGGGTGGCGGGAAGA
>JAPYYV010000911.1:0-27361 GCA_030522625.1 Copidosoma aretas
AAATTTATTTTGCGTTACTTATAAGGGTTCATTGTTACATTTTTAGCTTGAAAAGGGGAGTTAATTATACTTCCGAAACGTTGCATCTTGTAAATAAATGTACAGCTCGAAAGGATCCACGGTGATCACTGATTTTATTCATTCACCAACCTACATCATCAAATTTGAATAAATTTTGAGTTTGCATATTGTTACACCTCCCGTAATATTTTACATCCACTTATCGTCCATATTCTCTGTAAATAAACTTAAAATTACCACGTAGCTTGGGCACCCTTGTTCTATCACTGTCCATTTATTAAGTAAATGTGTTTGCTTCCGACCGTAATAACCTGTTATTTATATATACATATTTTAAAGCTTTTTTCAACCTTTTTTTCCATTTTTAAACTTATCTTTCTTCTATATAATTTGACCTTGAACATTTTTCTATTGATGTTGTTCAATTCTGTTTTGAATTCCACAAAAAGTGCATATAATTTATTGTCCATTTTCCTTATTTTATTTTCATTTAAACTATTTTGTATAAAAATATTGCACCTTGTTGTTCTTTTTGCTCTGATGCCAGCGTGACTCTCCTTTTTTATTCAACACTCTTCCACCTATTTTTCTACTTTTTTAACGATTATTATTGCTAAAATCTTAAATGCTATATTTAAAAACGGCACTTTCCTGTAGTTTTAGCGTCCTTCTACTTGCTCCCTGCCTTGTAAATTGGATAGATTCTTGCTATTTTCCACTCTATGATGGTATGTGTATTAGTCTATAAGCTATAAAGTATGTTTTTGAATATATTCATCCAAATTATTTGCACATTCTTAAACCGGTTTTTTATAATTCTGTCTGGCATTCGTAACTTTATGCCACGATGCAAAGCATAAAAATATATTCTTTTGACATTTTAAATCATTTTAGTATTTTGTTTAATTTTTTTTATAGGTAAATATTAGCAGAATGATGTTGTTGAAAAGGCTTTGTGCTAATTTATTGGCAGTGGTTTATTTTTACATCGACATTCTTCTATTTAATGATGGATATATCCTCGTAAAATCTTTCTCGGCATTAATGTTAATTTCAACACTCCTTTGTTCGTTTTCCGTGTACCTTGTAGTATTGTTGTCTCTTAAAAAATTTTCAAAATTATTATTTTATGCCGCTTTCCTGATTATAATCCCTCTTTTTTTCCTGTTTTAATTTTTAAATAGATCTCTTAAACTTATTTAAATTTTGCTTTCTGCTACTTTTCTTAGTTTTCTTAGGTTTTTTTCATTTGTTAACCTCTTATTATTCTATTTATGCATTTCACGTTAATCTTTAATTATATATTTACTCTCTCTATTATTTTATTAGTATTCTATAAATTTATCCATAATCCATATTTTCTGCTTAATTATTGTGGAATCCTGTTTGTCAATGGGCATTGATTTGTAGCTTAATAGATTCTATTATTTTTAGTGCCTCTGCTACATATGTAATTACGTTACGCAATATGCTGTATTTTTTGTGATATTTAGTCTATATGTATATTCGCCTACCTGCGTGCTCTGCTTGCCAATTTTCCAAATATTTATATTTATAAGATTAATCATTTTAATAGTCGGTATATCAATGTATAAGATTTTTATAATTATAGTAAATTTTTCTCTTCCTTTTTTAAAAAAGCTTATGATTGCTTTATTCTTTAATATAAAAAATGATAATTGAAATAGATTTTTATTTTTTTTCATTTATAACTATTTTTATTTTTTTTATTTTTTTAAATGGTGTTTTAAAAATATTTCTCAAAAAAAAACTTTCATATAAAAAATCATAGAACATTGAAAAAAACGATTGCTTGAGCTAGGACTTTGGATACATACACAGACTTGATGGATTGTGATTTAAGATAACAAATAATCAACCTCAACTTAGCACATCTCACCCTTCTATTAAAATGAACATTACTTTAAATACTTTTAGAACAACTATAAATGCTATTACGAACATATAAAAAATAATCGGGCTTTTTGATAAATTTTATGACTTCTATATAACATTAATATAAGATAATCTGTATACTTATATGATTACAATAATTCCGTCGATTGAATGCATGTATGATTTTTACATTGTTGAAGTACTATTTACACATTTTATACAATTACCACCATTCTATTTAAAAAGCTTTTATAATTTATAGTGATTTTATGATTTTTCCCAGCTAAAGAGACTCCCTACTGTTAATAATATTTTGACTGCGTAAATTTCAATGTTTGGTTATTATGAACAAAATTTTTCTACTCAACTTATTGTAAAATTTGTAAATTAAATTTGAAAAATTAATTAGTCTTAAAATTTGTTACATTAAAGTAATTTATCATTTTTTGACAGACATTATTTTTAAATTTTGTTTAATACACATATTTATTGTAATTTTAATTTTTTTAATAATGTAATAACGATGTAAACAGTACAACATTAATCTTCAGACAAATCTCATTTTTTTTAAAAAAGTTAGTACTAGGACAACAATTTTTTTAAATAACTAAAGAACATTTAAAAAATTTAAATATAATAATTTGTATTTGTTAAGAAACAAATTTTTTTTTAGTTATATTAGAAATATTGATGTAAACATTATGAGTAAAAGGCATTATTAGCCCTTTTTGGTCTTTCTACTTAAAGTAAATACCTTTATTTACCGATGACTTATAGTAGCGCTTATGCTGTACTGAAAAGAAATGCTTGATTGAGTTAAGACTTTGTATATCATGTTTTTTTTGGTGGGATTCTTTTCGCAGCTTATTTTATAACCTTCGATCATCATTGATATCTTTTTACTATAAAATTTAAACAAACACTTTTTCATATAACCATTGCTTTCCCTGCGCCCCTCATAGAATACTCTGTCTCACTCTAAATTACGCATTATTGTTATTCTGTTAGTAAAGGTGACTCTCTTAGATAAACCAGATCATTTTGAAACAAACTGTGTATCGACCAATCAGCAACCACATAAGCTGTGTCTAATCACTCATTATAACTAAGGACTTCGTACGACTAAGAACATGTTACCTATGTTTTTCTGATCAGCTGTCTATACTTATTGTCATGGCTTCAATATGATTTTATACAAAACAATGTGCGCTAGTATATTGAAATCAACCAATCACCAGCTTGGCCAGAAATATTTAACCAATATTTAAGCCTGTTTATTAAAATAGCAAAGTAGAATATTGAATAATCTACACGTTACAATTGATTTATTATTGCGAAAAACATGTCAGAATGTATAGAGCAGACTCTAAAGGATTATCAAAGTATCTTATTAACACTTTATATGTATAAGGTTTTGTAAACTTTTACATGAAAAAAATGCATTGAGTTACTGACTTTAAAACTGTTGGATTTGTTCCAAGGTTATGATTAAATATTTTTTTTACTTGTGCATTAAATTTCTGCTGCATAAAACTACTTTGCAGTTGTATGAAGAAAGTCCAAACTATCGCATTCTTGTAATATCAAATTCCAAAAATTTTCCGAATTTCTAGTTTGAGTTGTACTTCAAATCCTTTGATCCTACAGTGTCAACTGATTATTAACATTTGAGTCACCTACAAACGCCATACCATGCAGTTAAAATCATTTCTAAGAATTAAATAATTTTTCCTACTCATTTCGTAGAAAATAAATTGTTTTTGAATTGTGTAGCTTAATTTTCATATTTTCGCCATGGGTATCCAGTACCATATGATCTGATGATAATAACCATATTTTTCATTTTCTTATCATGTCAAAACTTGCTGTCGAAGCAATTGTTTCCTTCGAAAATTTTTTGTTACATCATTTTAAAAATTCTTAAAATCTGCGGGATAAGTTGCACTCAAGCGTATCTGATTCTACAATGTTGATTGTAAGCTAACTTAAAATTTACTCACAAAAACTTAATCATACAGTTTGATAATTTTATATGAGAATTAAATGAAATGATTTACCAATTTCGTGTACATTGCATTTATTTCAAGGTTTTGTTGCTTATTTTTCATTAGATTCTTAAATTATATGATTTTACGTTAATAACGGTATTTTTGTTTGACTTATTACTTCAAAATTCGCGTTGAAATCGATTTTTAACAATAAAGTACGTTATTTCCACTCTGCCAGGCGTTGTAAGATACATAAAAATTTCATTATTAAGATCAAATAAAATCTTTGGCGAAATTCTGAATATAAATATAATAAAATGCATTTATCATCCATTAGAAGTGATTTTTAGTTCGGCGGCTAGTAGTGCAAGCAGCCATCGAAGAGCGGTGGGGGAGCGGTGGGGGGTTGTCCCTTCGAAGTTGGTGGGAAGGAGGGCCATGGTAAAACCATGGGGGAGTGGTAAGGAAAGTTGAATTTTTTTTTATGTTTGAAATAAGAGAGAAAATCAACGATCTCTCTCGTATTTGGTTGCTGTCAAGAAATTATAAGTTTGCCGTAAGGAGGCCATGAAGGGGGTGAGACTTGTAGACAGCTTAACTAAAATAACTAAATGATGTAGGATTATATATGTGCACGTGCATCATTTACGCTCCTTTCGTCCTTTGTTTCACAGACCGTTTTACGTCCACACGCATACATATGTTTGCAGTGTTTTCACGCAACGTGTATATATTAAACATAAATTTAATAAATATCTAATTTATAATTTTTTGATCTTTAATCGAACCCCCTATGACTCTCCCGGTGACTGCGAGGCGGTCGCGGGGTGGCCCTGGGCGGCAGGGGGCGTGGCATGGCGGCAAATGATTTTGTTTTTTGTTTTTCCAGAATCACGGAAGAAGAATCAGAATTTTACGTGATTTTGAGAGGGAGCTGGTGGCGCGGTAGCAGGGCGGTGCTGGGCGGGGCGGGGCGGCTAGTAGGCATGGACCCACAAACAACTAAATAATACAGAAACATAAATTTATATATATATATTTATATATATATTTAAACATGTCCTTGTCATTGTGTATACCTGAGTAACTCAGGGCTGCAAGTGTAACATAGCGCAATGTATCGATTTAAAATCGCTTTATAATACAATAGATAGTACCTACCCATAAACCTAACTAAATGTTAAAAAATAATACTTATCCTAGAAAATTGATTAATAAATGCGGGAGAGAAACTAAATTCACAAGAGATCCAGATATACCTAAATAATTCACATAATAAAAAAATTGTAATCCCACACAAATAATAAGTTAAGCATGAAGATACATTATTTGTTGCACCTGCAGAAACATCCAATGATTTACCTGCAAAGAGCCAAACGAGCCTTTCAATGTTTAGGCAACCTTCTCTACAGTAGGCAACCAAGTGAAAGAGCCAAAAGCAGTGTGAAACTAGAGTTTTATCGAGCATGTGCGCTGTCAAGCGAGATAGGAATAAAATATAATTTTTAAATAAGTACAGTTATTAAAAATCTCCGTTAATTTATTTGAAATTAACTGGAATTAAAAACTACAGATCAGTAAAATATGACAATTACAAGTAAAGTTGTGTAAATTAAAATAGAAAAATGCAGGTTATAAAGTTCAACGCAAAATTTTTCGTTTAAAATTCCAAAAAAAGATTAAAAGGTAAAAAGTAAAAATTACAGCAAACTATCACCTTAAATTTCATAGAAAGCTGTAGTTTAATGCATGACGGATGATGCATCCAAAATCCAGCTGCACCTACCTGTACCTCTAAATTTTGTTACGACAAACTAATACAATATTCTTTTACAGTTTTACAGTTTTCTTTTACCTGGCTTGTTTTTTTCTCTTGTATGCTTTCTTTACCTTTTTGATCTGGCCATTCAAAAATCTTTGTCCTCGGTGTGGCTTTAATACACTTCATACGCATAGCTACGCATATGCGCGCATGTATCGTACTTGCTCTTTGCTTACGTTACTTCTTTTTTCTCTTTCTCCCTTTGTCTGTTGCCCTTAACTGTCTGGTTAATGTATCACTATTATAGCTATGCCAAATATCATGAATTTTGTCCAACTGGTGACCTTGATTGGCTCATAGCTACCTCTCGTAATACCAGCGCACCGTAACCGGCGTTCAGCGTACTGTTCAATTTACATTATTATTTTACTCTAGTTTATATCTATAGTTTATCGCTCGCTAAATTGCTAATCGAATCGAATCTTAACAAAATTTGTAATAGTAATAGAATTGATGTATCACCTATGTTTATTGTGATATGTATATAATTGCCTTACGGGACTTGCCTATGCATAATAAATCTGTTTCTTTACTTTACTTCACTTCTCTGTCATTATCTCTATTTCCCTTACTCCATCCTCTATTGAATCATAACGGGTATTTACCCGCATCAAAATTGTACATAGTAAATCAAAGATAATGTACATAGTGTACAGATTATAAATTTGTTTCATTATTTAAATAAATTGTTTGATTAGTAGATGACGTTAGATTCCATCTAAGTACGCCTTCCTTTTTCATGCCTTGCTCTCGTTTTGAAATTCCCGTGACACTCTGAATAGCTAAAATAAGAGTATTTATCAATGATAGTAACATAGCGACCTTTATTTAGATTCCTCTAAAAAAAATCCAGTGGATTAACGAGATTAAAAATATTTAAATTATTAAAAACGAATTTATATTCTGAATCGGCTGAGGTTTTTCAAGACTAAAATGCTTACAATTCACACGAAAAGACGATTGTAAAGCAATTTTAAAATCGCTAACACCATAACTGTGAGAAAGGTAGCAGTCAAGCCAACATTTGGAAACGAAATATAGAAAAAAAATCAAACTTTGTTGGAGGTATGTAATAAAGAAACGAATTACATCATTAACTCTACGTTCGCTGGATTATAAAATTTCCAAAAATAATTCTTACGTCTTCGCAGGTACTCGTGCCTCTTTTTAAACAGAAGGAGAAAAGAACGACAAAACGAAATTCTGATTAAAGTATACCAGAAACACCTACATATGTGGGTCGACCACCATCTGTCTTTGATAAAAGTTCAGATAGAGCGAAACGTTTAATGGTTCACGATCTGCGACTCAATAGTTCTGCAGAAGAGCTTGCATATGCAGCGCAAAGAAATTGCGAGAAGAACGTAAAATAGATGCTGCTCATACCATAATAAACGTAGTTCCTGGAGTTTCTGGTAAGGCAACAAAAACAAAACATCGGCAGTCTTTAAAATTACCGGATGTTGAGCATAATAAGTTGACTCCCAATAAATCAGTGACTGTTTACATTCCATCAGAAATGTCAAAAAATTAGTTTCAGCAGTTAAGAAATGTATGCTTAGCTTGATCTTGTTAAATGTTTTGATCGGTCAAGAAATTAAGAATAGCCAGACAAAAATGTCATCCTATACAAAAAATTAATATAACGCAGCATAGTGCGGAGATAAAATTGGAGCCTTTCCTTTATCATATGGTTTAACGTATTATTGAAAGTCAAACTGGAGTGATTGCTTGTTTGTCTGAAGAACAACTACTGCAAAACCCGACTTTAGCAGGCAAGTGGGGTATGGATAGGAGCTCTGGCCACAGTATTTACAAACAAGAGCTTGATGGTGACAAAACCGATCAGAATATTTTTTTTATGGTGTTTGTGCCTTTACAATTATTCTATAAAAAGCCGAAAACAGGTGAAAAACTTATCGTTTGGAAAAATGCAAGATTTTCTTCACCAAGAGATCGCAGACCCATAAAAATGCAATTCGCCAAGGAAACCGATCAATGAACTAAAAAAACAAGGTTAAGTATTTTAAAACAAATACATAAGCTACAGCTTCATTCAACAGCTGTTCATAGAAAACAAATTGATGTCAAATTTGTATTGTGTTTTTCTATGACAGATAAATAAGTATGCAGTTCCTTCACCGAATGTTGATCTGCTCCTACTCTGCTTCGCTTGCTCAGAGTTAATTTAACATTTTAATGATCAAGATAAAATATTGAAAATCCTGTTCTGTATTCTACGTTGAATTTCGGACTTTTAACTCTTCATGCTTGAATACAGTGCTTTGAATGACTATTGGACATATCTTATAAATTGGACATCAGGTGTTGGGAACCGCAAAAAAACCATGGAGAGATAAACAAACAATTTGAAACTGCCAAGAAAAATGTACATCTTGCATTTAAGAAACAAGCTTGACTTTTGATATGCCGGGAGCAGGAGCTGGCAGCTAAAATAACGAGAATATGGCGTGAGCTGTCTTCCGGAATTCACGAATTTCAGCGGAACTTACTGGCTTAGACAAATATCTAATCGATCGTTTTCATGTAATACTGCATGAAATATCATACGGTTTTGAAATTGACATTGATGCTTATCAGAAGTATGCTCTAGAGCCTGCTGGCAAATATGTTGAGCTATACTTACAGTATTATATGCCCACTGATGTACACAAGCTATTAGTATAGTAGAAAATATATAATTGTAAATTCCATTTTTCCGATGGGACAGCTATGCAAAGAAGCCAACGAGAGTTGCATCAAATCATTCAGAGAATTCCAGCTATGTTTTCCGCACAAAAATTTCAGGGAAAATCCATAAAAGATGTTGTCAAGCGGTTTTTAGAAATAAGTAGTACATTCATTCTTTTTGTCAACCTGTACCACAAAAACCACTTAAATCTGTATCCAAGGATGTTATAGAGCTACTCAAAGCTTTAACTACACCTGTATTTAAAAGTATTTCAGAGTATGTAGAAAATAACAGTAATAATGAGTTAAATACGTCGAATGGTAATTCTGATTACAAAAAAAATTTTCTTCTCTAAATACATCCCATATTTTTTTGTAAATTTTTAACCTATAAAGTTCCAAAATAAAAAAAATTGCACAACGATATATCTTACTTTTATTCTTATTTTGACTTACTTATTTCTACAAAATTCCTAGAGGTGCCGTGAATAATGTCCACCCTGGGCACCAGATACCTCGGAAAAGGTTGTCATCGTGATATTCGTGTTCGGCGACCCTAAAAATCCCCTGGTATCTAGTCTTTGCTCTGTACGTTACGAATTTCCAGAAAATTACAGAAGTCGACGTCAATACTATCAATAATCTTGGCACCAGATGACTTGGGGGCAGTCACCATCGTGATATTCGTGTGAGCTGCCCTTTAAAACCCCTAAGTAGTCAATTTAATGCCAATTAGATGGATTGTTTACTTTTAGCTAGGTTTTTAGAATTTGACCCCACTATGACGCAGGCCCAGGAGGGATAACGCGTGGATCCATGGGTTCCCGTCGGTGAGTGTAGTCAGTGTAGTCATGTTGGCGTGCATGAGGTACTGGGGAGATAGAGAGAGAAGATGATAGGGCGAGCAGTGAAAACGCATAACAGAGTTCCTTGCAAAGAAGAGAAAAACGTGGTTTACCGATCGTCGCGTGTGAGGAGAAATTTATCAGCGATGGATGCTAGGAAGGACGTGTGGTTGACGTAAACCATGCGGATTTTCAGACTGAGGAAGGGGTAAGCTGCACGTGGTGTAAAGGCAGCGCTGTAAAAGTAGGGATTTTTATGATGGTGCAACGTGATCATTTACGTATATAGTAGTACTGTCTCCCTTACTCTAAGGCTGTAGGATTTTCTTTCATACATGATTGGTTTTCTTTCTAGCAGCTCAGGAGTATGAGGTATGGCTGAAGGATGTATGATTGTTTTAGCGTGTGGTCCTTCGCTGTTAGTCGCGTCGAGGGTCAACGAAACAGGATAAGAAAGCGAGTAGAGAAGAGGTTGGAGTGTGTGGAGCGGTTGTAGTAATTTATCAAGACTGGCGACAGTTGTGGTGTTCGTTTTTTAATAAACAAAATAGAGGGCGAGAGAAAGATGACGCAGGAATTGAGCAGAGTGGTAAGAGAAAACTCATGGCCAGAGTCCGATATTCTTTTTGTAGTGGTCTGTAAGTAGACGCAGTAAATAAAAGTGTCTCTGCTGTTTAGGGAGGTTTATTATCCAATCACAAAGGTTTTTATGACACGTATAGCTATACTCATAATTCCATATGCTATTTTTCTCCATTCAAATCGGAAGCGTTTACCTAGGAGAAAAAGGGATAAAGCTTACTCGAGGGATTGTCTATATTTTGACTTTAGAAATATGAGTGCAGGAGAGTAGAAGATGTAGACACAAATTATGTTTAAAACAGTTTTAAATTATACTAACATGATTCAACAAGAGTACCGTAATTTCTTAAGTTCTCGAAGAAATGGCACTTTATTTTTGTGATCCTTTTTACTAGCACTGGTCATTGTTCATCCAGAGTGTCTAGAGAATCTAGTAACTTAATGTCGCCTAGACACGTATACTACAGCTTTTGACATGCCTGACACCTGAAGCGCACGCAGCAGGAAATTCTTTCTATTCGGCGGATGAACGCATGCGCCCCCAACTCACATTTTCATATTTACGTACTCTGCTCCTTTACACAATTTAGGCCAGTTATTAGGCCTTTTGTCTTGTCATTTGCTTACTTCTCCAGTGATGGTTTTGATCTGCGAACTTAAACTAATTTTTTGTTGATTAATGGTGTTGTATATGTATTTTTTTTTTTTTTTTTTAACAAGGCGTCAATCTTGGTTTGGATGTCCAAAAATCAATGTATTTTTAACTGGCCAAATTGCCTTTTAATAGGTAGTTTTCTATCTATAGACAATATTTTATGCATATATTATCAAGAATATAAAATGGATTCAAAAGATGACATGATTTGAGCAGGCCGAAGTTAAAAAAATAAAATCCATTGACAAAAGTAATTTCGTAAAATACGGCTAGAATGACTAACACAAAATTCAAGTAAGGGAATGGACCAAATACTCGACCAGGCACCAGTAGTCAAATGATCATACATTGATATGTTATATCATAAATATAACTAGAAAGAGTATGGTAGAAAAAAATACTCTGCATACCAGCGGCCTAAAAAGTGAACTTCCGCCGCGCGAAGGAATCTAAGATTTTCTTTACTTTTTCAGCCTTAGGTCATATTCTACTGATACATGGGTTAAATGTTGGATTCCGAATTTAACCAAAGTTAGCGCATTAATCATATTTAGCTGGACTCGCTGCCTGACGTCACCTTCACACTGTTTATTGTCGTCAGGCATCGTGTGCTTGACTGCTCATATACGTGTTTTTCTCGATTAATGATGAAATCGAAGTGAATTAGCTTTCTTAAATGTTCTTAAAACAATAACTAATGTGAAAACAAAATTCTCTTAAATTTATATCTAGATTTATTCGAGAAAATTGACAATTGTGTATTAGTTCTGCTATAGGGGAGAATCACGCCGATTGCTCCAGCCATCCGCACAAGCGTCAAAACATATCGCCTTTTTGAGGCACAAAAGTCAGAAATAAATTAGGTTTATCTTCAATTTGTTTCTTTTTCCTCAGCTTTCCGATGGATGCAACAATTTAAAATTTTTTGCATACATCACCTTACAGAAATTACAAAAAGCGTTATACCTTTGTGTTCTTCAAAGTTAAGAATTTTTTAGTAAGTTTCAATTGAAAGCTGATGTTTTTTCACGCCGATGCAGCAAATAAAAAAATAGGACTATTTTCTAGTCGTCAAGTATTAAATCAATGAATATATAAAGTTTTTTGTATTGCATCGGACGCTGCTGTTGTACAGACGTACCGCTTGCGCCAAAATCTTTTCTAGTCTATAGTTTGTTAAAAAAAAAAATTAAAAAATTAATTTCGATGTATCTTTGCTAAGATATTAGACGGTTTCAATAATTTTTAAAAATGTGAACTGTACCAGAACTGTACCAGCTCAAAATAAAAAGATAAAATATCATTTCAATGAAAATATTAGCATTTAAATTTTATTTAATTCGTTTGTACCCACAAAGCGATTAAAATAATCATAGAAGTTATGATGGTTTTAGTACTTTAATTAGTATTTACAGCTCATATTCATAGGATAAGGTTTCCAATGACCGCTCTTAATATAAATTAACGCATTTTCCTTTAATTCTCGGTTTTGTTCGATAAAACAATTACTCTCATTTTCTTTTATGAATGGGGAGAGTTATCTGCTTCCCTCGTTTTAATATTTGTAAAATATCGTATTGTGTACACAAAGTTGTTTTCGTTAATTTTAATCCATCCTCGTGTGTCAGTATGAAAGAATGGTCATGCAGAGTACTTGGGATTGTATTTTCACTAGTGATTCATTCTATTAATCCTACGAAAATTTGTTTACCATAAATTTTTTTACTAAAAAGAACTTTAGCCTCTTAACAGTAGCTTTCATCCCAATAAAAAAGGTCTTTTGAACTTGTCCCGAATCCATAACATGCTTCTTTTTCATGTGCTGTAGCATAGAAATGTCATTTTGCTGTAATTTCAGAGCTTTTTTTGTGTAGTAGAAAGAGGTGAAAATTAGTTTTATTTTTAAAATATTGTGCTGCACTAACATAATACATTTTTTTAGGCTGAATTCCGTTTTTAAATAATTGATGATTATTTATGGGTATTTATAAACAGCAAGAGTATTGTAAGTAATATTTTCGGATATTATAGCCAATTCTCTATGTTTAAATTCATTGTTATCTCTATATTGAATCCCGACTATAAATATAATAGCTTGGTTATTATTCCAGTGGAACGATTGAGCCGCGTTTTGAACCAAAAATCCGTAATTTTCAGCGAAATCAAAATTAACCACCAATTCAGCATCAGACATATTGGTTTTTAGGTTCCTAATAAATAAAGTTTTTTTTTTGCGAGAATCTGGTAAGTTTTTACTTTCATTGATATATTACCGAGAAAATCTAAATATTCGCGAACAGGCATACTTTTTGATGATATAGTGCATCGATCAGTTTGGATGGAGGTGTTTTATTCTAGTTCGAAAAAATTTTCACGTTTTTATCCTTCCAGCAACTCTTTTCTTAGGTCTTTAAAATTTGGGCAATAAAGGCAATTTTTTATAATGCAATCATCTGAAGGCTCACATCACACGATTGATCTAAGACAGTCTTTATACGCGATTACGGGTGTTTCTGTAGTATTTGTAACACGATCTGAAAATATCGGGTGCATTCCGTTACTCTCGCGCGAATCTAAAAGGGAGCATTCCGAAACCTTCGAATGCGAGAGAGTGAAAGAGACAGCAAGAGTAGCGTCAGTGGCACGACTGCGTGCTGTGCGCCTTTTTCGGCCTTTTTCCCTTTAAACAGGCACGCAGCGCCGTGCTTTACTGACGCTACTCTCGCTGTCTCTCTCACTCTCTCGCGTTCAAAGGTTTCGGAACGCTCCCTGTTAGTTTCTCGCGAGAATATCGAAGCGTTCCGTTTTTCTTTGCGAGTCACGCAACAATAACGAAATGCACTCATCACTTCCAAAATCAGCTTCACGTTTTCATAATGTATACAAACGTAGACATTCTGTGTACCGCTACTACCCGCTTATACACACTGCTGCGACTTAAATTGTATAAATTTCATTAGGCTTATTTTGATGTTTTGATATTCATCTTTGAATAAAGCGTACAGCTCGTTAAGAAAATCTGTTAACAATCTTCTTTGAATGTGTACCAGAGTACCATGATCCTGTTTCACTGATACATAATCTTTAAGAACTGTTATTAAGCAACTTATGTTATCTTTTTAATAAAACTTTTTAACGCAATACTTAGTTTCAACAGCAAAACTAATTACTTTATTTTTAACAAGCGCTGTGAATATCCCGTGGCCAGTAACCAGGCATAATGATTTTCGAGCTTTCTTTTTAGTGCAGCAGAACCCGCTCATTAAATCTCTTCGACTCCAGAATTTTGGGGCAAGCGTGAGCAATACAATTATTGTCTCCTTTTCATTAGAATCTGCAAAATTTTCTTTAAATAAATATCTTTATAATTAAACTCTTCTTCATTCTCGGCATCTGATGTGACTACCTTATCGAAAATGTTCTTTTCCGCTCTAATCTTGAATGTATGAACTTTGTACTTCAAGCAAATCAAGGCATTGCTAGACACCAATGAAAATGTTTTCATTAAACTGTGAGAAAATTTTAACGAAGCTTTCTTAATGAATTTTGACTTTTGCATAAAATAAATACAAACGGTTTTAAGCGAGCACGTTGCGCCCCATGATACAACAACAAGTCAGCTGCAGACGACGCTTTCCTTACTTCATCGAGTGGCACCCGGTGCAATGCAAACAATTCTTTTTATTTATTCATTAAATACTTAACAACAAGAAAAAACTCTTATATCTTATTTGCTATATCGGGGTAAAAAAACCTCAGCTTTCTATTGAAACGAATGAAAAAACTCTGGACATTGGAGACCACAAAAATATAACGCTTTTTGAATTTTTGTTGAGGTTATGTTTGGAAATTTTTAAAAAATAATGCAATCATCTGAAAGATGAGGAAAAATTACATCGAATTGTATACAAACCTTCCTTTTTTTTCGTTACATTTGATCCTCGAAAAAGCGGGGCCCAAAAGACGTCTTTTTACTCTTTTGCGGGCGGCTGGGGCAATCGGCATGACTCTTCCCTATGATGACTGAGGAACTAGAAGTCGACCGACCTTTATGATGTGATTTTTACTGATACCTTTTTTTTGCTGAAGATATATTCTTGTAAATTTCGCATTCTATAAGTTATTTTGTTAATAAACACTGATAATTAAGGAGTAGTCGAAGCTTAGTTGGCTAAGGCGCAAGTATTGGTTAGCTGCCGTACGGCTGGCCAAAAGAGGTGCGGGTTCGAATCCCGGTCAAGTCAACTCAAAAACTTTTCGAGAGTTGTTTCCAGCTGAAATGTGCTTTCAAGTCTTGCAGCTGGTTCTGCATCACGGGACGATCCGGAGATGGGCTCCGTGGGCGCTTTGGGTAGGTGCAGAACTAGTTGGGTAATGGTTGGGGGTACAGGGGAGTACAGAGGTTCTGCACCACAGGGCGACCTTGGGATAGGCTTCATTGGCGCTCTGGATAGGTGTGGGACTACTTTTGAAAATATTGGGATCCAGGGGCGTGAACAGGGGGAAGGGGGAACCAATGACCGGGATTATGGGTAATGACTAGGACTAGGGTAAAAAAAGGGGTCATCGTTGGGGTTAGGATCAAATCAACACCCTCCACACCAAGGTGGTAGAGGGTTCCCGTCAAAATTAATTCTAGTTTGTGTATGGGTTGGAATATTATGAAAAAGTAAAATAAAATTCACTGATAACATAACACGATCATTGAGTTTATTAAAGTGTATAACATTAGCTGCATAAATATGAGGCGTTTCACGTCAACTCTCCTAGCCCGGCGCACGAACGCCAAAATATCTACTTTTCAGCTTACGATTACAACAGTAAAATAAACTTATAAATAATTTTAAATATACGTTTCCGCTGTATTTTTTCTTCAGCTTTCCGATTTAACCATCAGAAAAAAGAAAATCATTCTTAGCTATTGGACATCAATAGGTTTTCTAAGTGTTAGAAACCATGTGAAAAAATGTTCTACTTTATAAAAGGATAAAACTCTGAAATTGTTAGATGAATCTGACTTCTCGGAGGTAATTAGATATTTAATAACAAATAATTAAATTTTGCTGTGTATGTGGGTTAATTGCTTCACAAATTGTGAACAGACAATTATATCCTGTGGGGACTTTGTGTGGACTTATTTTTGTGTTGCAGCAATAGACAGTAAAATAACTGGAGTTTGATATCTTTTTTGGCAATTACACTATTTACATATTCCAACTAAACCAGCGATGAATCTGATTTTTTGTTGTTGTGTCAATTCCCCTGTCAGTTGCAAGTGTGAGAGCTGATGCTGAAACACCCTTATATGCATACAACATATCCATAAGCTAAGTCGAACCAAAATCTAGAGTTATAATTTCTTGATTCTTGCGATCACAGTATTAAACACTTTTGGGTGCCTTCCACCACAAATCTTACTTTTTGATGCTGTAAGATAGAGCATGATTGATGGTAAACACATTTAGAGTTTCTGCGTTAACAGCCATTGCGGACTGTGTGTGCCAGATATTTTTCAGTGTAAATATAAATATGTATGATTGTCTGTTCAAAATATATATGTACGCATGTATTAATGCTTGTATCTATGTATGCTATTATCATGTATATATACATGTATGCATATATGTCTGTTAGTCTGTACGTATGTTAGTATTTTTGCAGTATTTTTGACATAAATTAAAAGACGGTTTGATATAATTTTTTTTTTAATTTCAAATTATTAATTTGCGTTTTTTTGTTATTCACTTAAATTACTGAACAGAAGAAAATCATATGTAGTATTAAGTGTTAATTTACATGCTAAGTACAAGCCACAGAGTCAAACTAATTTAATAGATTAAAAAAAAATTTTAACATTTTAATCGATTCCTAATTTCGGTAACCTAGCAACTTTATAAGATTTTTGAGATTCTAAATAGTGAACCGACAGTAAAAAAAATTATTCTACATAATTACCATTAGGGTAAGTACACATACCATGTTGTTTATTTTATTTAAGAATAAGAAGACAAAAAAAATTTTTTTCTAAACCTTTGCAAAGTTATTAAAATAGAAGAGAGTATTAGAAAAAGACGTAAGCAGACAAGTGACCTATGACTGAAGACCGGCGGCAAGATAATGGTATAAAATTAATATAGATACTTGACTCAAAGTATTAATCAATATAGATTTTAAGGATAAGAGTAAAAAGTTATTTTAATTGTGTTTAATACTGATATGCAAGAAAATAAATACTTATTTGAGAAAAGTTGTTATAAATAAGCAAAAATTAGATAATCATATTTACTATGAATTATGAGTTAATGCATATTTTTATGATAAATTTTAGTAGATTGTGAATAAGATGTGTAGAAGACAAGTCAAAGTCACCTAATCAATTGACAATGAAACAAAAATAGCTATGTACGACCACATAAATATTAAAAAAAGTTTTGCATTCATCTATAGCGTCAGTTAGTTACGATGAATAATACTTATTTTTTCCAAGTATCTCGATAGTCTTGGAATGAAACTTCCTGCTGTATAGTGATTCTAATTTTTTTTAAATATTATTCGGAGCATATAAGGATTGATTTATTTTCTAAAGCTATATTCACGATTTTGACATGTATAAATAATCAAGCAGATATAAGTAGACTAAACTATGTAATTGAAATAAATTTATATATAAATATGAATAGCATCACATATAATTTTAATAACATTACTAAATAAAATGTAAGTGTCGAAAATATAGAGATGACTATATAGCGAGCTCAGATACTGCAAAGAAGTTGAGTATTATTAGAGTGACCACGTAATAATAATCCGTGTAGATAAAACTACTCATGCAAAAACATGCTTGTATTTCTCTTAAGTTACCAACAAAATACATTGAACTACCGACAGACAGCTGCCGACGTGTGGCGCGGTACCTACTATTCGTCGCCATATTACTTTCAAACACATAAAAACTTTTTTTCAAAAAATAGCTATTTTAATGTAAAAAAATCTGCTCTTTCGATCTAGACTATCAAAAAAAGATATTAAAAATGCCGTTTTTGAGATTGAACATATTTTGTATATTTTTGAGGTTAGGAACTCCTTTTTTTTTATACCGATGGTTGAATCTGAAAGCTGAGAAAAAAATACAGCGGAAACGTATTTTTAAAATTATTTATGATTTCATTTTACTGTTGTAATCGTGAGCTGAAAAGTAGATTTTTCGGCGCTTGCGTGCCGAGCTAGGAGAGTTGGCGTGAAGCGCCTTCTATTAATTAAAGGTTATGATGATGTTTACATATGTCTAAACTAATATTTCTTGATTTTTTGAAAAGATAGCGATGGATAAATGTATAAATAAACATTAGGTCACTTCAATTAATTGTACGCAGAAAAAATTTGCATGCAAACATTTATTTTGCACACATTCATAAAATCATTTTTCTGTCTGAGTATTGAGGTCTAGACTGGTTCTATGCTGTTTACGGTGATCAACTTCTTGTGTCACAGAGATATGCTTCTGAAACCTCTGTTAAGAAATGTGTATTTGAAGTTAATGCTTTTTTCCGTATTTTTTTAAAGTTTAAGTGTTTATTAATCGTAATCAAAACGTATATTTAATTAAAATTAATTTTTTAAATGCCATTTTATTAATCAATCCTCGTAAATAGGTAAAGTGGTCAAGTATTAAGTCGGCTACCTTTAATACCAGTACACTTTAAAGACAATGTATGTATGGCTGTAGATATTTGTCGGAGTAAAACCGCAGTAAATTAAAATAAGTATGGTATTTAAAAGTTTTAATGTTCGAAGAAACTCGCTGTATAATTTATAAAAGTTCGTTTAAATTTCTTCTCTATAAAAAATGTATGCAAGAAAAAATTTAAAAATATCAGTGATCATCAGGCCAATGTTATAATTTTGAGGAGTCTTAAAAAGGAGTAAAATCCTGAAAGTGACCTATAACGAAGGTTTAAAAATGTAATTCAAGTCTGAGTGTTTTAAATTTTTTTTTTAATCTTTCTTTAAAAGAGTAGTTAGACTGATAATCATCCTTTTGGCCAGGCTGAATATACTTGAATCATCGATTAAAAATTATATGGTAATACATTACTACATTGTTTAAAAACTGTAACAATAATTTAAGCATATTCGTGCTTTGCCTACTGGATTATTACAGATCTTACTACTTTTTTAGAAGATAATTGGAAAATGATAATTTAGTACACTATTACTGGCATCACATTTTCGAAGGTCAAGCTTAATGAAATGTCACTATGATATGAATTTATTAAGTTGTAGTCCATTAAATTCATTTTAAAGACAAAAAATAGTGTATGATTTCGAATGAAATTTGTTGTAGATTTCATTGATCGGTTTCAAAAAATTGAAATAATAATTATTGTCTTTACAATATTTACTGTCAGTATTATAATAGCAAAGAAAAACATTTTGGTGAAGATCAAAATAGCTCTTATGCAGAAAAAAATATATGCAAAAAAAAAGTTTATAATTTGTGCAATAGTTGAAGTTTTTCGAGTTAAAATAAATGTCCCGATATTATAATATAAGAAACATGAATTTAGATATAGTCCAAAACTTGACCTAAGGTGAATATTTAAAAACAATATACTTAATTTCTATAGCTCTGCTTATCCTGTTTCTATTTTTTCCATTCAAAATAAAAAAAAAATATATTGTAGCACTTGGTAGCTGGATTCCTACTTCATTTAGATATCACCGCACATTGAGAAAAAATTAAAAATTTAGGTCAAAATTTTTAAAGAAAAAAATTTGGTCTTATTTAATGTGACTTAACTTCTCCACAAACGTTAAAATGGACGGATCAACAGATATAACTGTCTTTCAATCATGATGTATAAAATACGCTTGGAAATAAATCTTCGGAATATTTAGCAAAAAACTTGACTTTCTTCAAGAAAATTTGTCCCCTTGGAGTTTTCTGCGCTCTTGACTCTAAGAAATTAAATATTTTTGTTTAATTAAAAATGATATACATATTTCTGGCGATTCTAAAGCCATGGCGGTTGATTAATGAATATGAGTCAATACAACTGTTATTCCAGTACAAAGATTTTATCTAACATTTTGAGTCACACATGGATAGATAATCAAATTTGACTCCAAGATACATAACACGTAGAGTAACTGCAAATATTCGGAAACTAATATTTTTCAGAAATGCAAACCTTGACTTGACCGTAACTCTTTAAGATTTTGAAAAAAAAAGTTTTCTCACCTATTCTTTTATTTGTTAAATTTAGAGGATACAAATATACAAGATAATACATGCATAAAATATAATCTGATTATTAAAAAATCAGTATTGTTACTAATTTGTCTCTAGCAGAAATATCTGTCAAGGGTAATTATTCTGATAAATAGTGATTAAAATAAAATAAATAAAATAAAGCAGTTCCAAGTTAAGATTAATTATACTCCAGTTCTTAAATTAAAAGCTGTTTGGAGGAGATTTTAAGAATAGAGACCTGATCAGTGCCCTATTCGACGAACTACTACTTCATTGACAAGCATGCTTAATTACAATTTCATCGCTCACGTTCATTAAAGCTAAACGCAAGCAAAACAATTTTTTAAAAGTATGTATTTCGAATCGCTGGTGCTTATATATTCTACTTCCAACTCAGAAATGTATGGATTTATATTTATGTTTGTATTATGAATTTGAAATTAACAGTTGTATATTCTATCATAGCTATGAATAATGCAAGATTAAGCAGATAATATGATCATTGATCTCAGAAAACTAGCTTTAAATATTAAGTTGCATATAAATCAGATTTAAATTAGACCATTTATATTCGAGAACACTTCGGCTGCTTACATGACACAAAAGCATGAAAAAAAAAAAAAAAACACATAGTAAGGATAAGCAACTATTTGTAGATTTAAAATAAAGCTTCTATTTCATGATTAAATTAAATATTATTTACATTTATATATCTCTCGGCACCCAAAAGATGTAAATAAGCCGAATCAAAATATGTAATCAGAAACAAAAGGAAGGGTTCATAATAAAGCTTTATTACCAAAACTTTGAAACATAAAGGACAGGCTTCAGTAAAGAAAAGCTTTATTACTTTCATAGTTTGATTAAGTTCTATAATATATAATTCGATACGTTTATGCCCAAAAAGGCCAGGTAATATTAGATGTAACAATACAAGTTATAGGCTACGCTCCTTTTTATTCTACTTCTAGAAAGTAAAGAAAGTAGAATAAAAATCTGATGAAAACAAGACCAAATGCATGATGAACAACAAAAGTAATAAGCAGAGAAAATAGTTAAATGAAGCAGGATAAACATTTTAAGAGGACTTTAAGTTTAAATGTATCGGTACTACTGTTAATGACTCAAAATATTCTACAGACGATATTTGACAAAAACTTAACTTAGCAGATGAGTGATTTTATAGCGTTAATCAGATTTTGAAATCGTAAGTAGTTATTGCGACACAGTGGCCTGTCACAACAAACCCCCACCACCTGGACTGGTGAGGCTTTACGAACGAGCTACTGTGCCGCAGTGCATCAAGGAGGGGGGATTCGACGTTCTCCCCCTCCACAATTGAGGATGGCTAATGAAATGAATCAAAGGAGAGAGTGAGAGATAGGGAGGATAAAGAGAGAGGAAGAGAGTAGGAGAGTGAGAGAAAGTGCATTAGACCACACCCAAAGTGTAGCATGCACTAGACAACGCCTATATTTTTTGCTGACATATATAGCTAAGTTTTTGTGGAAAATGAATACAAGCAAATTAATTTAAAATCTTTCACACGACTCATTTACCGCCGACTCTACCATCGTAGGGAAAGAACGGATCATGCAACATACAATTTCCCCTGTCGATGGTACAGCGTCATACAGACATTTTTTAAAAAAGATTCTCCAAGAGTCACGTCCACAGTATTCTCTGTTCACTCAATACGAGCATAATGAAGCCAATAACCAAAATGCATTTAATTAGCGTGATTGGGTGTTTGTTGCGTATTGCAAATGTTTGCGAGCCGCACATTCGCACAAAGTGTGGTAGTGTATGGAGTCGCGATCTGCCATCATTATCAATCGATATATTACTAAACAAACTTTATTTTCTTGTGCTCCATTGTCCGATAAAAACGATAAGCAACACATTCAAACGCGGTGTTTTTAACAACATGGTGATTCTCGAAACAGTTGCAAAAGCTGTCAAGCGAAGGGTCGAAAGTAAGGACCCGTTGACGAAAGATTTGATTCAATGCTATCGTAAGTTTTTCAATTTTTACACGTATGAATCATTTTTGTGTTTTTTTTTATTAGAGCACTTGTTACAGTACTTAGACGCATGCATAACGATCTACCGACGACGAGCTTATAGCGCAATGCGCTGACGTTGTTATAAGAGATAAATAACAGCTATCGACGAGCGGAGCCAACAAGTTGTATATGAGGACGTCAGCAACAATGGTGAGTAAACAAGAAATGCCACATAGTTTTACCAACAAAATATTTGTCATTCATTTAGTTACAGAAACAACGATCAATGATGTAAACGACAGTAGCGCTAGCAATAGATCCGAAAATAAGAATGATTGTAGGTCATTGTGATGAGAATCATGCCTACATTCATGTTACAAAAAAAAATATGGCTGCATGTTTTCGTTTTGGATGTAAAAAAAGATAGCAATGATTCGACTATCAGTGCTAGAAGCAGCAGCAGTACCAGCAGTGCTAGCAGCAGCAGCAGTACTAACAGTGCTAGCAGCAGCGGCACTAGCAGGAATACTAGTACGTATTCAAAGAATAAGAATATAATTTTCATTTACATTTTAGATAAATTTATATTTTTACAGATTTTTATTTACAGTATGGAGGAAGAGAACGTCCACTCTTTATACTCGAGCCTGAGACTGTTCATGACTATGAAGGAAGAGAGCTGCACGGGCGATTGACAATGCCACTTCCAAACGTCAATGTGTATGCCTGGCTAGAATAGTGCATGAATTATTTGCATGGACAGCTCAGTGGTAAAAGTGAGCCCAATGATATTTTCGGTGTAACAATAAATTCGGAGAGATTTAATCACGGTCCTCTTTGGCTGTTATTTAGACTAGTGCAGAGTTTTAGTGCTGAAGATTTGTGGGGAGTGTTTTTCGGTGCTGTGCGAAGTGGAAATGATTTTGAAATCGACGACACACTATCTATTACATGTGCAATCGTAGCTGATGTTAGAGGACGTGGTCATATACCATTGACTAAAGATACAGTGAAGAAGCAGTCTATATTAACAATACGGAACAATGACAACCTCTGCCTTCCAACAGCCCTAGTGACAGCTTATGCCTACGTTATCAAAGGGTAAATACGAACAGGTAGGCTGCATGAATATTGGAACTTGATCAGACGTGATTACGGACCGATGCACAAAAGAGCTGCTCAAGATTTAGTTGGCGAAGCGAGGGTTCAAGTTCCGGAAACAGGGTACGGACTCAATGAAATACACAATTTTCAATTATTTTTTGCTATTCGCGGAACAGCCATTGTCGTTTATTCTTTAAGAAATTTTGATCCTTGTATGATGGTACTCGTATTGTCACCGACATATACGGAAACATAATTAATACGTTACGAATAATGTATTACGAAAATCAACTACATTTGGAACCGATTCTTATTTTTATCGGCACAAGTGGAAGTGTGTGGTACTGTATACCGTGTAACAAAAGTTATTGGCACGTCGAAGATCATAGGTGCTCTAATAGATGTTAGAAATGTTTACAAATACCACATTGTGAGATTAATGGTGACTTAAAAAAATATGAATTGTGCAATCGATCATTTTTTAATGCTAATTGTTCTAAAAATAGCTTGGCTCGAAAAATAAAACTTTGCTGAATATGTTGCAAAATTTCACGAACAAACAAAGTAAGGAACCACGAATGCAGAATTTCTTTTTGCAATACTTGCAAAGAGCGCTTACCCGTTACTCATCTCTCATCATGAACAGATCTAAAATTATATTGATGGAATTTATGAAAATAAGATTTATCGATAGCCTTAATTATTTCCATATGCCTTTGAGTAGTTTACCCAAAGCATATGGTCTACCTGGAATTGCACAAGGCGTTTTTCCACATTTTTTCAATACAGCCGAAAACCAGTCGTACCAAGGTCCCTTTCCACCGTTCAATGAGTATTCACCCTTTACTATGCCTACAAAAGAAAGGGAAATTTTCCAACATGGTATAACGAACAAGTTGCGAACGGTTGCGTATTTAATTTTCAACGGGAAATTATAAAATACTGCCAACAAGATGTAAAAATTTTTAGTCTAGCTTGCTCAGCTCATCAGAAAAATTTCGCAAAATTTAAAGTAGATCCTTTTGTCGAATGCACGACAATAGCCTTGACATGCATGCGTGTCTACAAGAAAAAATTTTGAAGAAAAATCAAATTAGTATTGTACCGCCGAGAGGTTACATATAAGTAAAAAATCAGTTTGAAGTAGCGCTAAAATGGTTATGCTGATGGAGAAACGCGTTCTCAATCAACTCACGGAGCATGCAGGACGATGCAAAGAGAAACGATTAGCAGGAGGTATCGTTGTCGATGGCTATTGTGCTCCGCAAAGCGGTGTGTATAACCATCGAGGCATCGTATTGCAATTTCACGGTTGTTTTTGGCATGTCTATCCACGATGTTTCAGAATAAAAAGAGATTTTACTTTGAAAACTGACGTTATAATGGATGAATGGTACGAGAAAACCTGTGTCATCAGTGAAAAAATAGTGGCATGTAAGTATCAGTTGATCGAAAAATGAGAATGTGATTTTAATGACGAAATTCGTCGTAGCGGGAGACTTTGAGATTTTTTTCTAGAAAATAAAGATAATTGGAAATAAGAAGCCCTCAACCCGCGTGATGCGTTTTTCGATGGCCGTACGGGGAATAAAGTTATAAAGTATGAGTGACAGTGGACGGAAAAAATTAAATACGTTGACGTTTGCTCGTTGTACCCATATATATGCAATCGTGGTAAATTTTCCATTGATCACCCAACGATATACGTTGGGAAAATAGTGCGTACGAATTGTCGGAGACAATAATAACGTGTCTCATGTGAACAATTTGATCATGTGTGATGTACTGCCACCGCTAATCTATACCATCCCGTGATACCGGAAAAAATGCACAACAAGTTAATTTTTCCACTTTGTCGTACATGATGTAAAAATATAAATCAAGAAGATTGTCCGCACGAAGATGTGAACGATCGAATGTTAAAGGGTACGTGGATATCTGACGAAGTAAAAATTGCCGATCAAGTACGTTGTGTAGTCAAAAATGTTTATGAAATATAGCAGTATAAAATGACGCAATACGATCAAGACAGAAAAGAAGGAGGTCCATTCACACAATATAGCGACGAGTTTTTTTAACAAAAAACACAGGCCTCTGGTTTTCCTCCCGAGTGTCTCACAGTCGAAGATAAAGACAGATATATTAGTGAAATACGAGACGCCGAAGGAATAGATCTTAATAAACGTGAAATAAATGATAACGCTGGATTAAGATCCGTCGCTAAATTGTGTCTAAATTCTTTATAAGGGAAAATTTGGTCCACGCCAAAATTTGAAAAAAAAACCGAAGTCGTCACGACCCACGAAAGATTGATGGAATTACTTACCAGGGAAGAAAGAGATGTTAAAGGTATATTGGCTGTAATGATAATATACTTTATGTAAACTGGAGTTATAAAAACGAGGCTTTAACACCATCTGCGTCAACTAGTGTGGTCATAGCTGCATTTATTACAGCTCAAGCTCGTTTGAGACTTATTAGATATTTGTACAAATGAGGACTACGCGCATTATAATATGATACCAATTATGTTTTTTACGTTACCCAAGAAAGAGAGCCCGACTTACCTCTCAGTACGACGCTTGGCTGTCTTACTGGCGAATTAGCCGATAAAGGAATCGGTACGTATATAACTTCGTTTTTATCTAGTGGACCAATGTTTTACGCTTGCAAGTATAATAAACCTAATGGCGACGAAGAGTGCGCTTGCAAGGTAAAGGGTATCAGAAGGAACTATACAAGCAGCCAAAAGATAAATTTTGACTCGGTTGGAGTATTGATTACATCGAATGTATCGAAAGTTACATTCACGAATCATGATATACGGCAAACAGCTTTTCATGGTGTAATAACGCAACCAGAAACTAAAACTTGCTAACCAGTTTACGGAAAAAGAAGATTTATGACTATGGATATAAGTTATCTGTTTGGTTACAAGCACATGGATATACAGTAAATAACCGATAAAAAAAATACTTTTTAGAGCCAACATGATACTTATTGAAAGTAAATATTTTATACCCTTACGGATACAAATGCAACTCTGCTGCTGCTGACGTGATGTATGTGTGATTGGAATTTCCCAGCAGCAAACCGTAGTATGGATGACACTTGTGAGTGAGATAAAAGAAAAAAACTAAACAGAGTTAGATAAGCTGTCAAAACATGTGTGTGTGTGTGTGTGTGTGTGTGTGTGTGTGTGTGTGTGTGTGCGTAACCTTAAATAAAATATCAAATTACCGTTTACGTTAGTAAATTCGTAGAAACGAGGCAACGAATGTTTTTGATTTCAAGTCAGCAGATTCTTGTAGCGACGAGCAGAGTGTAGTAAGCTGTCAAAACATGTAAGTGCGTGTGGCTCTGTGTGTAACCTCAAATATAATATCAAATTACCGTTTACGTCAGTAAATTCGTAGAACCAAGGTGACGAATGTTTTTCATTTAAAGTCAGTACATTCTTGTAGCAAAGGATGTTTATACTTTGTTTAATAAAACAAAACCTTTTCTAAAAAAAATTACTGTCAGCACAATTTTTCACTCGAAACAATATCCCGTAATCTTTAAAAAAAATCTCATCATTTCTAGTTCTTTGTACGGCTCAAATAAAAGGTATGTAAGAAACGAACTTTTTTTTTCTTATTATCGTTGCATGAGAAAAATCACACGATTGTAATCAGTTCGATTGGCGATTAATCCGACGAAACGAGTTGATTGCTCGCAAGAGTCGCCTTTACGCTAAACTAAGCTGTTGTGGCGGCGCGGTGGCGGATGAAAGACCTAGATCAGCGCGCAAGCCGATGACGCAAGCTGATTCGTCGCACGATCCAGTTTTACGCTAGTACGAGCCTTTTTTCAAAACGCTCGCGAACTCTCAAGCAACGCACGTGGAGTGCTCCCTGCGGTCGCTCAGCTTTTCCACAGAGTGCAGTATAGAGGAGGAGAGACAAGATACCGAAGTTATCGAAAACGTACCCAAAAAGTTTCGCAAAAGCGTTGCAATTGTTCTACATCGCTTGCGTGCTACTGGTGCTGTCAAGTGGACGGCTGAACATACAGTGATTAAAGGTGGCGTTCGTATACCTCGATCGACTATTGTCGATCTTGTAAATGATATCTTGAGGGATAGAAAAAAGGGCGTACCAGTGGGATGTGATCAGTTTGCCGTGGTGCTTCATATCCCTCAAGAGTGTATCAGAAACCCAAAGGTAGTAAGGTTACTGATGAACGACGACGACGACGACCAAGACGTTAATTTAAAAACTGAAAAATCGCCAAACAAGAGTTTCGGATTTCGTTCAAGCAGTAGAAGTAGCGAGAGCATGACCAGGACCGTCCGCACAGTGGGGCAAAAAGCACTTTTTTTGGACAAAAATCTGTCGCCTCGCGAATTTTATGCCAAAAAAAAAGAAAAAAAAATATGCTGTTACTCGTAAGAGCATGTACTATTATGTCCCGCTGCGCGAATTCCGATATCACATAACCTAAAAAAGTGGCAGAC
>JAPYYV010000912.1:0-42011 GCA_030522625.1 Copidosoma aretas
CTGTATATACATATACATGATGCGAGCATCATCTGCACCATCATATATATGTATAGCTGTATGGTAAAAAAATGATACGACCCATACTCCACGGAATATTTCGAATTTTTCCACGGGTACCGATATTTTGCAAGCTACCATCTGAAAGCTAAGGTTTTTTTCTTCAAAACAGTTTGTGTCTTGATGTGCAACTGCTCGATTATGGTTAGAAAATTACGATGTTTTGACGTTGCTCCATAAGAGGTTGTGTATAATGTGCGAACTTTGAGATCGAATATCTCGATATTTTCCACGGTTAAAGGGGTAAATAAAGACACCGCTGGAATCAGCGATTTCTTATCTATCAATTAAACTACCTACGACCTCTCAACTCCTCCCGTTGGAGCCCCCTTAACAAAGATGATAAAAATCAAACGTTCTCCCTTCTTTAATACAATAAAAAAGTTGAAAAAGTGATGAAAACATGTTTCATGAATGAAAAAATGGAAATATTAAGATTATTTACAATTATCAGAAAGTAGAGAAAGTAGTGACAAGATTAGTACTTTGTTATTGATCAAGATCTTGAGCCCAATAATTAACACTTCTGGATTCACTGTACTGGGGTAAGAACTTCCATTGCATCTCTTTAGTGAGAAATGTACACGATACAATTTATTAGTTGACTCTTTTATTTTGTCAACTTCTAACTCTGATGCTTCTTTGATTGCGTGTAAGCTGCACGTGTAATGGTATCTCTATTAACTTGTAGAACTTTTTTTTTAATGGATGGCGGTGGAGGAGACCTTGCATAGGCTCCCTCGAAAAAACTGAGGGGTGTGTCGGATTCTTATTGACTAAAACCATCCACCGCCAGGGTCAACCAGAGTAAACGCTATGAAATCCAAAAGAACGAAAGAAGAAAAGAAGCGGAGAAAAAGATGATGTAAAAATACTAGGACACCGAAAGTTCAGTGCTAGCTAAAATCTGGGAGTAGTAATTTAGCTAGCACTACTGCTAAGAGCAAGACACAAGAGAGATAAAGATTTCTCATTTTACGAAAGTTGAGTAAAATACACAGTGGGTACGCGTCGGAGTGCAAAATTGAGGTTAGAAATTACGTGAGGGTAGCCAAGAGGTTGGCTACGAACTGAGAAACTGATGCTTGAATAGCTTTTTGAATAGTTGGTTTTGGTAGAGTGGCAAAAAGAGAGATTTGTTGAGTGAGATTTGATGCTGTAGATTGAACGTAGGAGCGTCCGTGCTGCGGTGGAACTCTTGCAGAATAGGCTGTAGTCGGCTGCGGTGACGGTAGCTGTGTTTTCGGCTGGTACCATAACCTGTACCTCTTTGTACGACATATATACTTTATAGATATACAAATAACACGTTCAATTACTGGGTGGTCAATTACTGGTGGGTAGTCAGAAACTGGGCAATTCACCCTAAGCTAAGTTATATAAACTCAAAAATAACGTTAAAGAATAAAAATGTAAAAAAGTTGAGCCAAAGACTAACGCTTCAATGAAAAAATGGATACAAAGTGAAGTAAATTATTTAAAATAACTATAAATTAGTTTCAAGGCAAGTACTCTGACTTGTCAACAAACAGCTAGAGGCCAAAAATTTTAATGCATACTTAAATTGGCATCGAACAGTTACTTGACTGCATACCTTAACTTACAGGACTTACATGTACAAAAGTTTTTCTAACCTTTTACATTCTGTCAACTTCCAAGCATAAAGAATCTTCAATTGCATTGTAGACTGCAGTTGTTATGGTGCCTTTATCCAATTGTGGGACTACTGCAAGATTATTTTTTGGTGAGTTGATGATAATATAATTGAGTATCGATCCAGACTTAGATTGTATTGTAAGCAAACAGAAATCCACCTGGAGTTCCATAAATTTACTACTGCTTGTTTTTGACTTCAGCAACTTTGTTTCTTATAATACAATGAGTTTTTCTGTCTTTTACACCACGTTGACAGACGATGATCATTAAAAATTTCTTTTTTTAAGCCTACGACTGCATATAGTACTGAAGTAGTTCCCACGATTGCAATCTGAAGTTGCTACTTTTGCATCTGAAATTATTATGCAGTAAAAAAATCATTCTTTAAAATGTATAAAATGATAAGCAAATGTCGAAAAATAAATATAGCAACTGCAACTAAAATTCTATAAGATTTACTCTCTGGCAAAGGATAAATAAGATTGTTTATCTTTTTGTCAAGCTCTGGGACCTGGCTTTCAATTTATACAGCGATTGAAGAAACTGCATGAAGATGATGTTTAAACTTCACAGGTTTTCTTTTATCCATGAATAGACAGATGAGTAGGTTCAGCTGATGTAGTACTTGTTAACACATCTCTATTTTACTTACTGTATGGTTAACTTAACTAGGAAAAAATATCGTACTATCTTTTAATGCATTGTACAATGATGACAGACAACTTCAACTTGCCTGTGAAACGAAAATCCCATAGAACAAGTTCTCTCTACAGGAACGTTTTCAGTAAAAATATGGCGCCAGACGGGAGCCGTATTACGAAAATTTTGCTTTTAATTAAAGAGGCTGATATGCTGGAACATACCTTTATTTGTAATAATTAGTCTGGTTGATAAGATTTTATAGCAAACAGATTATATAATACAAAATAAGGGTACTTGACGTCCAGAAAAAAAAAATATTCTATAAAAATTTCAATATTGCATGAGTGTATACTGTCAATCTTCTCAAAAGTCACTCAAAACATATAAATGTTGTTATTTTTCATTTCCTTTTAATTTTTCGAAGCTTGTTTTGCTCCGTAAACGATTACTCACAACTTTACTGATCTAAATTTTTTGAAACGTTAGCTGTACAAAAAGCTGTCTCTAATTTTTGTTAGTTTTTAATATTTGGTGATGAACAATAAAGCCTATATTTTTATATACTTGGTATTTTTAAAATTCCAATTAGGCATGTTGTTGGCGATTGTGTAAGGAATAAGTTAAGCTGTGAACAATTTAAATCGAAAAAAAAGTCTCTGTTTAAGTGACTTTGTGGAAGATTGACAGTGTACGCTCATGCAATATTGCAGTTTTACTAAAAAAAATTATTTTTACCACATCTAGTGATAATATTCTTGAATATTCAATTCCGACTGTGGAGCAAACTTTCTTAATTTCATAGCAATATTTTCATTTCCCACGTTAAATTCAATAACTTGTCGGATTAATTTTATCGATATTCTCACCTTGTTAATATTAATATGGTATCGACAAATTATAAAACATTTTGTCTCGATATCGTCTCGAGAAATCGGGACAAGATGAGATAATATCGATAAAATATCGTCATATTGTGAAGTTCTATTAAAAAAGAAGTATTCCAGATGTATTAAAATGGATATAAAAATTCTAGCCTGCTCTCGAAAGACTTCGGTCGTTCTCGGGAAGATTTGGATGTGTGATAGAGCTGTAAGGGTGCGTTGTGGGGCTAAATCTGCTTTTGCAAGACTTTGTTCGTACTCGAAAATATTTGATTATGTGGGAGGCTGTGGGGAGAAAGTGGGCCTGTAGGAGGTCAGCCTGCTTCTGTAATACTTTGGCCATTCTCGAGAAAGTTTAGATAGGTAAGAATTTAACTATTTCAAAATAACACAGAAATTAAACGAATTTTACAATGAAGGGAAGCTGGGGGGTAGCCGTCGGAGTGGTAGAGGTGGGGCGGGGGAAAGGGAGCAGGGGGAGCCAACATAAAATTTTATTTGGTCAAATTTTATAACGCAACAGAAGAAAAACTACGTTATTTAAGAGGAAGCTAAAAAGGGAGGGGGGGTTTGGAGAAAAAGAAGCAATTCCTTTTCCTGAAACAATACCACTGTATCATATAGAAAGAAATATATGGGACGTTCATTTGCAAACTACAGATTTCGACAAAAATTAACCGACACATCTTTGACTTAACTATGAATTTGTTCACAGATTCCATATGAATAAACAAAAGACACTTAGTTTTTTTTTACAATATTTTGGACGCTAGATAAGATTAAAATTTTCAGTGATTTTGGGCTTGATGAGTAATTTTCAAAAATACATGCCTTTGGATCTATTTGAGCTACAGATTGCTTTTTTTTTCTATTTTGAGGTAGAAGAATAAGCTTTAAGAAAAGAATACACTAAAAAAAAATGTTTACTGCTAATGATTATTGTTGACAATTGAAATGTTTGGATGGATTTTTAACAATTGCCTTCACCTCATAACAAGTTTTAAGTATTACCATCGCATTCTACATCACTTTTGGTTTGAAACACTTTCTTTATCGATGGGGAAATTATTATTACCATCGGAAAAACTTATTAACCTAGCGTGCTAAGTCGCACAGTGGAACGAGACCCCCAAAAAAGTGTCGAAATTCCCGCTTCAACTAAATTTGGCTCCAAACAACTTTTTTTTTGTATGATTTCACTCGTCTTGAACTCTAGCTCAAGAATCCGTTTCCCATGCATGTAAACGCTATTGCATGTATTGTGTAGGTGGTGCCAGAGTCGTAACAGTGGCCGTACCTAGTTGCTTATATTTCATTTTCGGAATAGTTTTGACTAGGAAAAATAAGTAAGTAGTGATTTTATGATTTTCGAGAAAGCTGAACATAAATCCAGTATTCATGTGGCGAAAAACATTGTTTAAGCTCATTGTTTAAGAAAATATTCAGCAAAAAAATTTTTCAAATAACCGATGTTCAGCACCATCGACAACTATGAAAATAACTATATTTCTTATTTTTCTTGGTCAAAACAGAAAGCTTATAGTTCAAAGATTCGATAAATTACCAAGTTTACAGTTGAAATTCGTATCATATTTAAAATTTCCACGGTCCAGCAAAAGGTGCCCTTACGAATAATGTACCCTGTTTTTGGACCCTGATTATTGTAGTCCATCATTACCGGCCCTTTCGCTTAGTCGCGCTGTGTAAGCAAGTACCCCAATTGTGAAAAGGTTTTTTTTTCTTATTTACTTGTTATAATGACTTGAATGTTAGTAATTTTTCTTCAAAAGTGCTACAACAGATCAAATCTACTGTCTCAATCATATTATTAGTACGGTGAGCATTATTTTAGGATTACTTAGCATAACAGAGTCACATAACCTTAACTATGGAGTAGGCTAAAGTTATATCGTATTTTGTTTTTCTTAACTCAAGGCTTTATTGTTACTAATAGTTCAAAATATGTATCAAAATTTACAATTTTTCTTATTATTTTTAAAAGATGTACTTAAATTTTCATAAAAAGCCCATTTAATTAGTTATTTGTGTATATGATACAAAAACACACTGTGGGCCAGTAAATTTGGATACGCAAGGGGTTTGGTATGGGATTTACATGGTCCAATAACTAGGAGTCCTAAAAATAAGGTAAGGAAGATTTTAAAAGCTTATTCTTAAATACAGAAGCCAAAATTTTAAGTAAATAATATCTACCCTTATTGAACAGACATATTCAATTAATCACACCAAACATTTTGCACTTTATCGCTTTTTTTGTGTTGTATGCGTTATATTGTTAATCTCAAAATTTAGGAAACCACATTCGGGTACTTTATCTTACACAGTGTTTGGGTCATAAACATGCAAATCTCGAAAAACTACATTTTATTGTTGGATGACTTAATTCAAATGTATTATACTATTCCTTTAAATTATTTAAAATCAGACGTTTCAGCATTTGGATCGAGATAAAATCAAGATACATGAAACTTCAAGCATAATGCCCATCTCTCTAATCGAGCATTGGAAGCAAAGCAATTTTCTTACCATGGGCGCAAAGTGCGGCAGAGCCTTTTCGCCCCCAGGCCGCACAAATCGCCCTTAAATTTCTTTGCGCCCACGGGCCCAAAATCCTTTTCTGCCCTATGGCGCAAAGTAATTTAGCGGGCACAAAGTGTGCCCACGGGCGCAAAATTTCACTTTTCGCCCTTGGTCAGAAAAACAATATACGCGACTCGGGCACCAACGTACAACAACCCCGCCCTCCGGGCGTGCTTGTTTGTACTTTGCGCCCTCGTGATGTAATGTACTAATTTATCGTCCGAAACATAAGAACAAAGTGAAATTTTTAAATAATTTATGGTAATATTTTATGAGTACATCATACTATTTACCACTAGACCAGACAAGGAGGCTCTTTTGACCTCGAAAATGAACTTTTGAAGCTACGCTTCTCACGCTAGGTCCGGCGGCTGCATCTAACTAGGAAAAAACGTCAGTAGAGTAAGTTCCTCCACCCCGTCGCCCTATTTCTCGCCCTATAGATAGAGCGAGCGAGAGAAGACGAGAGAACAGACAACATAAGGGGGCTGGCCGTCGGGGCAAGCTGAAGCAAGCCGAGGCAAGGCAAGTGAGGGTGAGAGAGAGGGAACGCTGTACACTGTGATACCGCTGTGCAATAGGTATACCTATACACATAAATATGTTCGCAAGCTAATTTCGGGCTGACGCAGGTCACCTGCACTGGTCGAAATTCGCTTTCAAGCATATATAATAAACGCTCGCGTAAACAAAATGTGCGAGCGTGTATGCATATAGTATGCGTGTACTGTGTGTGTATAGTATAGTACAGTCACAGTCATTGAGTCAGTCAAGTCTGCCAAACAGCTGAGTGGCACCACGAGCTACGAGTTTTTTCATTAAGATAATTCTAGTGATACTGCGGTAGTCAAATTAGTGCCAAGTCTCTTAACCTCATATTTTTGGCTGTAACTATAACTATATGTATGGGAAAAGCATCTGTTTGGCCTGATATTTAATTCTCTCTTCTCTATTAATCTTTGAATCAAAATTGTAAAGTAAGCAAAATACACCTTATGTCTTTAGATTCTAATATATCAATTTTAATTAAAATCGAAACCGTCATTTCTGTGCAAATTGAATCGAACTGATATTTCCCACAGGTCCTATGTTAAACGCATGAAAATTCAAATGTATGTAACTGTTTCCCTATGCTGTGAAAGTTCACAAAATTTTAACTGAGTCATTTTTACATCAATATCTATGAGTGAGCCAAATTTTATCAAAATTCAAACCGTTATTCCAGTATCGCTAGTACTACCTTAATATGCATATGTATAACGTGTATGCTTGCGAATGGAGAGTGAGAGAGAGAGAAAAAAATCGGAGGTACCACGGGACTGGCCGATAAATCGTCTAAATGAAAATGAATGAATGTGTATGTATATATTTTTCCTAATCCTATTATAATATTTACTGATGAAAATTATATTATTAGTTATAGTAGATTTCGTGCCATGGGCGGAAAGTAAAAAAATCACGCCCGAAGGGCGGGGTTATTGTATCTTTGTGCCCGAGATGCGAACGACGTTTTTCTTTCCGAGGGTGCAAAGTCGAATTTGTGTGGGCACACTTTGGGCCCGCTAATCACTTTCCGAAGGTCGGGGGTCTTTGGGTATTTGTATGTTTGTGCATGAGGTGCGAACGGTGTTTTTGTTGCCGAGGGCGCAAAGTGCAACTTTGCGCCAATGGGCACACTTTGGACCCGCAAAATCACTTTGCACCCTAGGGCGGTAAAGTACTTTGCGCCCCGCAGGGCGCAAAGCGATTCAAGCGCCCAAAGTGCGGCCCTAGGGCGTAAAACGTCAGTTGCACTTTGCGCCCTAGGTAAGAAAAAATTGTTTTCGACATATTCTTATTTTATTAATATAATAAATTTTTGAATTTATTCTTCTATAGGCGCGTTATGCAGGAGGTTCATAAACGATTTCAACATTTCCTCACTCTCTAAAATGTGTAACGGAAGTGAATTTGGAAATATGTAACGGAAGTGAATTCAACGCATACCGGAAGTGAATTTGAATTTCGTATTTTCTCTATCTTCAAAATGTTTAACGAAAGTAAATTTTACTTCTTTCATTCCAAAAAAAAAAAAACATTTTCCACAATGCTCGAACTTACGACCTTCTCTACGTGAGCCGATCACCGTATCCATCTACCCACGAGCAACTTCTTTTAGACAACTACTTCTACTGCCTCTTATAATGTGGTTCATGACGTATTTTTATTGTAGAATTTTTATTCACTATTTATTAATGAAATTGTTTTTATGATTATTATTGAATTATTTATTTTATTTACTTAATCAAACAATTTTTTTTCAAAACATTTAAAGCAAAGTTTTACATTATTTTACCGTACGTACAGGCATAGGAAAAGAGAGAGAGCCATATCTTTTTTTTCATCATTAGTTAATTCATACGAGATTCTATGGATAAATTATTTGCTTTCTATTGCGTCTTATTATTTTAAAAATTAATTTTAATGTTAAGCAACAAAAGTGGATCGGTGACGGCTCCAGTCTCACCGTTTGGCGTGAGATTCCGCCACATATACACTTATATCGTCAATGTATAGTGCATTATGTATACTGTATGTTTTGTGTGTTTGTCTGTACGTATGTACATACGTGTGGATTTCTGTGTAAATGTGTGTCAGTGTGAGCGCATGTGTGTGTGTAATTCACACATGCAAAGACTTGTTCTTATTTTGATTTGAATACAGTAAAAAATTACAAAAAAAATTTTTCAGGTTCAGCAGATCGATGCAGATGCCCATAATTTAATAAACGGGTTGTTATTATGACTTTACCTCAAACTATTTGGAAATACGCAACATTAAAGATAACAATTCTTATGGGTTTTGTAAAGGGAAAAAAAAAAATCATCGCGGGGCATAAATAGAGACGTGATTGTGATGTAAAAAAATTACCCCAATATCCAGTGTTTTTGATGTATCTATATCGAATTGATATAAAAATATAAAAAAAAAAATAAATAGCACGTTGAAAAATCATAACAAACATGCAGAAATAATTATATTCGGTTTTGTATACACATAACCTCGGAATATTTAAAAATACGAAATATCTCAATCACAAAGCCAAATAGGCTAAAAATAACAATTTTTACGGGCAACCTTAAGGGTAAATAAATATATAGTCGGACAGATGGAGCGAATTTAGTCGACGTAACGTCATAGCCGCAATTTTCCAAATTTCTTGTATGACTTGGTAAAAAAGAGATAAAAAAATTTTGAAAAAAATTACAACACATTTAGGACATAAATACGAATTTGTACAAATTATTCCAAAACAATTTTATGTCAGCACAACCTTTAAAAATAAAAAAATACGCTATATCTTGACGGGTAAGCAAGATAGGTCGAAAGTAACAATTTTTACAATTCAATGCAGACAAGCATACGTTATTTAGAAACGATTTTTCATATTTTTTTGAAACAACATAACTTGAAAAAGACTAACTTATTTAAGTTGATTTTCTTTTAGAATAAATTCATCGCATCTTATGTATAGTTTTCTTTATTGGCCATAATATTTACACACATTACTTCCATCTCCTATCTATCACTTACTTGCTCTCGTTCTCTCTTTTAATACATTTGTACACATTTAATAACCTTTGGAGTTCTCACTTATGCGGTGTGTCACACGTGAGGCCTCAATTTTTTTTCTTTATTCGTAAATAGGGTAATTTTTTAAGTTAAGCTTCATTCACTGGGGCAAGGGTCCAGTCCTTCCCCGTACAACTTTTCACAAGCACTCTACACCATATGCAAATACGTTATTATACAGTTACAGTGATATTAGGTGTATAGTACTTCTGTAGAGGTGTCCTGTGTAGGGCAGCACCGTTGCATGCTTGTTACATATTTTCATACTTACCTTCTGCATCGATATCGATGCCGAAACCCAAGGATTTGTGCATTGATGGAACATCAAGTGCGCTCTCTATAACAGCGGGAGAAAAAATATCCCGGCAGTTTCCTGCTGGCTGTGCACTGCACTGACAGCGCCCAGTACAGTACTGCAGTTCGCCAGAAAGAAAATATGCGCGAGTGCGACGAAAACAGAATCGTGCTGTTTCTATGGTATTCACACAGGTTATTTTACTAGCTTATCTACTGATTTCTAACGTTGATTGCGATTGCAAATACAGACTGCGCAATACAGCCAAGCTGACACAAAAAGCGTTAAAGTGTATAGCAAGTTTCTTTAAGGTTAGGAGCAGAATGAGACAACAGGTAGAACGATTTTAAACAAAACAAACAGAATAGACACTGCATATATGATTTAATTCCACTAAAACTGCTACGAGGATCATCCTTAGTGATGCACGATGGACGAGAAAATCTCTGTGCGAGCGTATGTACGTAGATAAATGTGTGCGTGCGTGTACTTACGATACAAATAAAGTTTGTTATGTTTTGACACCTGCCCCCGGCAAGCAAGCACTCGCTTCGCTCGTGCTTGCAAACTCGAAGCTTCACGAGTCTCCGTCGTCTGCGTCTCCAACAGCAGCGCTGAAGTGAGGACGAAAGTAAAAACAACCGTGCCTAGCACCGTCAGCTGAAGTGCAGTTAAATTATTAATATCAACTGATTGACGTTCTTTTGACCAGATATGAATAAAAACAGTATGCACAACACGGGAAGAATGTTGAAAACCCTATACTGCGAGATCGCATAGTAGCAGTGCACAGATAGTAAAGAGAATAGGGTTATGCAGGAAATTATTTAAAAATGAAATTAGAATCAGCACAGGAAAAAAGAAAAAGATGCTAGCTAGAAATAAAAGAGACATGTACACCATACGTAATTAAAAGAATAGTACAATAGTAGATTGACAACTAGAAATTGTAAAAACTTATAGGAGTGCACTAATTAAAAAAGTAGCAAATCAGATTACTAATAAACGGAAGATTGGTAAGCCGGAAACAGACTAAAAAAAATATAATAGAGTAATAAGTGCTAACAGTGTGAATAGCAAAGGCACTAAAAAAGTAAATATTATATCGACAAACAAAACAAACTTAGAAATAAGTACCAGCCGAGCCAAAGTGTTTACTGGGCTAGGAAACAATAGATTTCATGTAAACAGTACAAGTGATGTAAATACAACACGAAGATTGGAGGGGTAAGTAAACATGAGGTAAGATACGGGAAAAAGAGAGAAAAGGAAAAATAACATATATGTAAGAGGGATACGCACGTTTGAAAAGGTATAATAAGAGAACGAAAAGAAATTTTGTATCGTAGATTTGGTGTAGCAGCGTAGAGAATGAGGACAAGAGCTGTTGGAGAGGACTGTTAGTAGAACTAAAATTATTAGCAGATATATTAGAAATAATGCGAAACAAGAGTGGGCGTGGGATTAATTAATGGGTGATCCCGTTCAACAAAAAAAAAGAGTGAAAGCCGGTTCTTTTGGAAGAAAGAGGGTAATTTTTAATAATAAGAAAAAATTAATTTTGTAGGTTATAGCAGGTATTAAAAAAATCAGAGGGGTAAAAAATTATCTTGATAAGTTTGACGTAATAATATTACTAGAAACGTGGGTAGAAAATAGAATGAATACGAGTGGGAGAATAAGCTGATTAAAAAATATAATTGGTACTGAAATGTGGCAGTTAAAGAGAAGAAAAAGGGTAGTGCTAAAGGGTGCGTTTTAATTTGTAATAAAAAAAATGCATTTAAAGTTAGGATAAAAGAATGAGATCTAGGTTTTATTATAAAAGGTTTAAAATTGAAAAATTATAGAAAAATCAATATCATTGGACTATATAATAATGTTTAGATAAAAAAAGTGCTACAAAAACTTCAGAAAATTGTAGATATATGCATGGATAAAGGAAAATCGGCACTTATTATTGTCGCACTGGAAGAGGATGGGATTGGGATGGAATTTATACTTTTGTAGGCGATAACAGCAACTTAGTTTTTAATCTAGTGATCGAATTAGAACATGAGAAAGGTAGTATAGTAAACGAACTAAAAATAACTTATAGGACAGGATTGGGTCATTTTCCAGTAGAGATAACTGTAGAAGGAGAAAGTAGAAAGCTTGAAAAAAACGATGGTTAAGAACGGAGCAGACAGTAGAATTTCTTTGGAGTGGGATAAGAATAAGAGCTTTGAGTACAAAAAGGAAATGAAAAAAAAGGGTAACAGATATGGTGGGTATTGACATGCAGGAAAAGTGGAACTAACTTAGAAAACAAATCCGGGAGGTAGCTATAAAACTTGAAATGATGAAAAGACCGAAGGGAATAGACGGTAGAAAGGGATAAAGAGGTTGAAATACAGAAAAAATAAGTATGGGCAGCGTTTAAAAAATTTGCCAGTTCACAACAGGCAGGAGCTAAAGAGTTATTAGAAACAGAGAGACAAATGACCATAGAGCTAAAAAAGAGAAGATATGAAGAAAAGAAATGTAAAAAATGTAGATCTGTAGAAGACAGTAGAAGGGCGACAGAGTTTTTGAGGGAAACAGGGAAATTCAGACCAAGGAAAAGAAAGAAGGAATCGGGTATCTAAAAAGAAAAATCGCTATGGTACTTTAAATATTTTGTGGGAGCACAAGTAGCAGTAGTGCTAGAGGAAATAAACACAAGAGCACAAGGTAATGAGAAGACTATGTTGACGTTGGAAGATGATAATAATTTTAAAAATTGTGTAAGCGCAGAAATTACAGGCGATCAAGCGCTAAGGATGCTAATAAGAATAAAAAAAAAAAAAAAAAAACAAAGCTACTGGAGAGGATAGAATACCTGCAGAGCTTTACGAAGAGTGAACATCATTATCGTTTGGAAAGCTAGCCGATATTTTAAGTGAGGCATTCAATAGAGCAAAGCAAGTGTAAGGATGTGAGGTTGCACGTGTACCCAATGCATGAGTCCGGAGACGAAAACGACGTTGTAAACTACAGAGGAGTGTCATTACTGAAGATATGATACAAAATAATCACAAAAATATTGGCAGGAATACTGAGAAAATGGTTGGAGACGGAGTAAAAGTTAAAAGAAAACTTGACAGGATTCAGAGAGAAGAAGTACCAGGAATCATATGTGTACACTAAACAGCATAATACACAATTAATTAAAAAATAAGGGTATAGATGACACGTGGACTTGATGGATTTTAAAACATCTTTCGATAGAGTAAGTAGGAAAATTTTTATAGAAGAAATGAAAATGTTTGGGATTGAGGGAGAGTTTCTCAGAATGATAGAACAAATATACAGACACATAGAAAATTAAGTCATAGCGGAGTAAAGGATAATAAAAAAGTTTATTACAGGAAGTTAAGTTAGACAGGGATGCCCACTGTGCCTCAGCTTGTTTGATATTTATCTAGACGATTTACAGAAAGAGTGGGAATGGAGAAGCAAAGGGGGTACAGTCATGGAAGAGTAAAGATATTTTGCCTAAAGTTCGCGGATGATGCAGTAATAATGTCGGATACAAGAGAAGGGCTGTGAAATATGCTGGATTACTTAGAAGGATACTTTGATGAGAACGAGCTAGAGGTTAACACAAAAAAAAAACATAAATTATGGTCCTTAGAATGGGAGGCACGCTATCAAAAGAAGAACAATGACACTGTAAATTCGGGAAGCTTAGGGTGGTAGGTGAATAAAAAATCCTAGGATTCTGGTTTTTAACAAAAAATACACGCTCAGTAGATAAATAGTGACAGCGGCGAGCAAGGTTAAGAAAGCAGTAAATACGGCATGGGTAATTTGAAAGAGGGTTGATATAGGAAGTCTAAGTAGACGGTTGTACTTACTAGATACTATAGTGAAAGCCAGTTGTCTGTATAGGGTAGAAATATAAGATTAGAAAAAATGGGCACAGAGTAAAAAAACACAAGGAAGGTTTGTTAAGATGGCCCTAGGGATTAACAAAAATACTCCAGAATATATATAAAAAATAGAAGCAAACAGGAAAAGTGTAGAAATGGAGACAATGAATAGGGAGAAACATATATTATACCTATAGTCAAAATGGAAGAAAAAGGTTACCAAAGGCTTGTCTATGAGAAGAGTTAAGATGCGGAGGAAGTAAAGAACCAAATTAGTGGCTTGAAACGGTAAAAGACTTTTTCAAAGAGTGGGTGTGGAGTAGGAATCTCAGGTTCATTAAAAAAAGAGGAAATGAGTGAGCTAGAGGAAAAACTATAGAGTAGGTTAGAAATAAAGGAAGACCAAAAAAATTTAATTAACTGGACAAAGATTAAAAAATCAAGCTTCTGTGAGAACTGCCAAAATTAAAAGGAGCCAGGAATAGAAGAACACTGGAAGAATATGCTGCTACAGGAAGAGATGAAAAAGTAATGGGTAAGGTCAAGATGTGGTAATGTTGTAAGAGCAGGCAGTAAGGCCTACTACGACAAAAGGTGTACGGCATGCAAAAAAGAACCAGAAAAAATGTAACATATATTAAGCTGTGAGCAAATTGGGAAAAAAATTAGCCAGATATAGGTCAGGGAAGTAGTGAGATAAGGTTTAACAGGAACTAGTGAATAAGTTAGAGATAATATACTAAAACTCCTGGAAAGGGATCCGATTAAGGGTCTGCGCAGACTAAGTAAAAAAAAAAGTGAGTAAATTAAAAGCTGAAATAGGACGGAGTACAATTTAAGAAATGATTGAGATAGATAATAATCACTGACTGGAAATGATTTTTATTGAAAAGTCAGCAGCATGATTTTTAATTTATTCATAAATTCCAAGCAAGAGTAAGATAGATAAAACAAACTAGCGTACACGCGGGACTGTCGTGTGAGGTCAGAACATGCAAGCAAAGAAATGACTAAAGTATGGTTTATAGTTAAGTAAATGCGGGCGAAAACGTATGAGATTATCGTACAGGGAAATAAGTGTGAAAATAATTTGTAAATTCTATACATTGTAAGTAAATAAATACTATACCATAGTCTTCTTGTCCTAGTTCTACATAAATATTATTATAAATTATATATAGTCACGTTTTTTTTGCATTTAATTAAAAACAAATTATTAATTTTTGCCTAATGCGTTTTAAACGCCTGTAACTTAAAATATACTGCACTGTAAATTTTTGTTTTGTGTTAATCGTATTCAAAATTTTATTTTATCTCTAGAAAGGCTATAGTTTAATATAAACTTTGTTATTTGAAAATAATACAAGCAAAATTATCGGAAAGTTTGCATTGAATATCATGAGAAATAAGTCAGTACACTTAAGATGTAAAGAAAAAAAATTAACTACAAATCATGGATTGTCTCGGATGAACTTTATATTAATTGTCACGCTAGTTTCAAAACATGTAAAAGTATAGCAGCATACAATAAACTAGTCAATTAGCAAAATAATGTAAAGCTTTTCAGGTACGGTATCATGAATTATAATACTTCAGTTGAAAACAACATTTCCGTTCAAAATGATCGGTATCTATGGAATCAAATTTTTAATATCTCCATATTCTTAAGTATAGTTACTGGACCACTGCACAACCTGGGTTCCTCAAGCGCAAGGACCCTCGGGCCCATGGGTCACCCTGAAGAGATGCGTATTATCAACAAAAATAAATATTTTGTCCTTTCGGGCGCACAGTGAGAGCCAAAAGTACTTTTAAACAGACGCAACTGACACTTTTTTCCTACCAAGGGGGCACCAAAGTTCAAAAACGCCCGAGGTAGGAAAAAATATTGACATATATGTTCAACCTTACATAAATTTGCATTTCAGGTGCATAAATAACTTTTTTTTGAGGATGATCATTAAATAAAATTTTTTTTTGTCATAGTATTGGTACCTGGTGACATAGATTCCTCAGGCCCAATGCTTGCCTTGGTAGGATGCATATCAGGTACGAATTATATTTTTCTTACCCAAAGTGCAACAAACAACCTCTGTTAAAAAACATCGTCTGATGAAATTGTAAGATTTATTGTTCATTTTTTTTTTATAAATTTTTTTTGATTGGTTGTGTTATAGAACTAGGGCTTTACCTCCCTACCCCCCAGTGTAGGCTTGTGGAGGCTTCGGCCCCTACACCCCCATTCATATAGCATACCAAATTCCAAAATAAGTGATTGAAAATAAAAATACATTTTAGACTTTTAAGCACTTTAAACAATTTTTAGAATTTTTTAAGTATACAACTGCATATGTAAATAACGCTTGGTAATTTCTCTGTAATTATTATTAATTATAATCAATAGTTATTCAGTTTTATCAATATCAATTTAAATTTTCTGTTCATAACACAGAAACTTAAATATAATGCAATTGCATGATTTGAATACTATACGTACAAAACGAAATTGATTGAGCTTTTACACAATTATGCCAAAATCGCTAGGGGAATTCTAAGTAGGTCAAATGAAGCATGAAACCAGTTATTATTTTGTGGACTGTAAATTTAATCATGTTCAATCACTGTTGACTGTTTAAAAATTTTCTTATAACCCTTATGGTATTACCACTAAAATACAGCAGCATGGTTTAATTTAACAAACCAGGGCCGAAAAACAAAGCTTATCTGTCACTGCATAGTACTAGAGTTACAATGATTGTTTAAATTAAGCACAGCACTAATCTCCACACCGAGAATGTTTGATTTGAGGATAGCTGCCATTTAATTATAATACAATCAAGTAATGCATTCAATGCCAAGCAACATAGTCACGAGCCGGGACAAAAGTGACTTGGCTGCTTGAACACGGGCAATTAATCTCCCCGAGTCCTAAAACTTTACACGATTGACATACACATAGCCCACTCTACGCTCTCCTCCCCGGCCACACACACCAAGATCATGCCAACATACGAGAGCATAGCATATCTCTTACACACATACTACAAACCACGTGACCTTCACAACAGAACGCTCTGACATACGCAAACGGCCTTAACATGACTGCCTGCCACGATCAAAAGGCGAATTTGCATCGTAACAAATGAACATCTGAAGATAGTTCACGAAATCTCCAAAAAGCATAAAATTTTCACACATTACATGCGATAAAGCCACCAATGTGATGAATCCGTAAAAAAACATAGTCGCAATTTACCAAGTACAAAAAAAATGAATGTTCAATCTCAAGAAAATCAATGTAGCAATATTTTTTAATACTTGACTTTAAATATCATCAGAAGACGTCAATAAAAAGTGCTCTGAGAATTTCGATTTAGATATTTATGAAAAGTATGTAACTCGCTACTTAGTAAGTTATTTTATTGTACAAAGAAACATTATACGTTTATACAAATATAGTCTTTGCAGTTGATTAAATTTTGAAGAAAAGGTTTTATCATCACAAGTCCCGACAATGGAAAAATATGAATATAAAGGGAGTACATTTTCAGTTTTAGTGTACCGTGGTATAGGGCGTTGTTCTCCCGTCAGGGCCATCGGACCTCCTTAAAGAAGTTTTTGATTAATTTTCACAGGACCTAGGTCTATGCAATCTATCGACTTGGCGAAACCAAATCTTGGGAACAAATTTGGAAAAATCCAGTGCTCAGTGGCGTGCCGATTTGGCTAATTACACGGGGATTTGTATCCCCCTGTAATAACGCTCCTAAGGTTCTGAGGCAGATGCTTTAGCCATAGACATTGACCGCCTTGATTCTTTCCCTAAGAGCCAAACCTTCAAGACAGCCTCTTTTTGCGTCCATGCTCACGGGGAACCACGGGACGGCGCATCTGCTGACCCCCCGTCAGGAGTCACACATTATTGCTGGATACGAGCAGAGTTGCGAAGCTCTGAGATCTGGCCCCATTAGATCTTTATTACCCGGCTTTCAACTAGATGTAAAACATTGCTTTTAACATTGGACAGTTGGTCGTACCTCACCATTCAATTGCACTTAAAGTCTTCAGTGGAGTCTCTCTATAGTTCTTATAGAGCTTCTTTTAGTCTATGCACTACTGATTCTGAGCATACACTATTGATCGAATGGCTTCAAGCCATGTTGGTGATTTTCAAGGCATCACCTGCCTATCGCTTTCGACAGAGTTTTACGATGCCGCTCAATGTCTTTAATGGGGAATAATATAAAGATCAATGAACGGGAAAAGCTCTTTCGTCCATCAATCCACAGGATTCCTTAGGGCCTAAGTCTCTCAGCGTTGCCCTCTTCACGCTCTGACCTCCGTTCAGGTGAGACTTTTTGCCAGTGATTCAAAATTAAGTTGAGATGATCGAGCTCGAGTATAGACAAGCTATCGCCATCTCTCATACCTACCTAACAGTAGCCAGGAACGTGAACCTACTCAAATTTAGTCTTAACACCTCGCATCTTATTCAGTTGCATTCATGTATTATCGATTCCTTGATACACTACACCTTGGCCTGAGTTACCCGAAAAGGATAGGGACAGAGGTAATCTCGTTAATCTATTCATGCGCGTCACTAATTAGATGCCGAGGAATTTGGCTACCACAAAGGGAGTACAGCCTCCGATTCAGTTCATAAGTAGTTTAACAAGCTATACAGTACAGCATTCAGAACATATCCATATCTCTCCCGTAGTGATGCTGCCAACGACAGAATGTCCTCATTAAGGCCAAGAAGCTGCAAAGTCTACGACTCTCTCTACTCGACCTAACCCAGTGCAGCCGTGTCTCTGTTGCCTTGTCTTCTACCTGTTTAGTAGCGGCCATTTGAACAAAGCCTATCTCTCTACCTAGTGTGAAGCAAACGTTTCAGCGGAACACTTTACTTAACTAAGTGCGAAGCAGGAATAAATACAAGCTTGTCACCCATAATGATCATCTTCATCATCACATTTATCATTTGCATCATTAACATCGGCAATATTATTATCATTCATATGATCAGCTGTCAATCATGGCTATCATCATTATCATCATTATTATCAGCAGAATCATCAATCTCGTCATTAACATCATCATCATAATCATACTTTCAATATCATCATTATAATCACCATCATATCATAATCATCATCGTCATGATTACCACCATCATGATCATCCATCTTATCATCCAAATCGTTATTAACATCATCATTATCATCGTTAACATCATTACCGAATTATTATCATGACCATTCCATTCATTTACATCACTATTCTCATTACTATTGCGAGATTCATCATTATTATCGGTATAATCATCATCATTATCATTAGTATCCTAATAATAATCAATGAAAGCATTAAAAGCATCATTATCATCATCCGCATCACGATGATTACTATTAAGATTATCATCAGATCATCATTTTTTTTATCAGTATTATTATTATAACATTAATTATTTGCATCATCATCATTATTATAGTTGATGATATCAGCTTAGTCATCAATAGTATCATCATGATCATTACTATCATTACTATCATCTGAATAATTATCATTATTATCGTCATAATCATCATTTCTATAATCAACATAATTATCATCGTCGGTACGTTACTATCCTTCCAATCTACAAAATTGTTATAATCATCATCGATATCATCATCATCATCATCATCATATAATTATAATAATCGTAAACATCATCATCATCATCATCATTATCATCGTCATCATTATCGTCAACATCATTATCATTATCATCATATACATAATCATAATCATCATTTTTATGATCAGCATAATCATCATTATCATATCATCATCAGCATCAATATTATTATCATTACTATTATCATCGTCATAAGCATTATAATCATCTTCCGCAACATCATCGTAATCTATGTTATTAGCAGAATAAAATTAATATTTTTATTATCATCAGCATTAACATTATCATCATAATAAAAATCATTAGTCATCACAATCATCATGATTATTATCATTATCGTTAGCATTAGTATTAAGATCATTATTATCATAATATCATCATAATCGTCGTCATAATCAGCATAACTATCAATGATAATAACATTTAAAATATCATAAACATGATAGTCATCATTATCATCGTTTGCGGAAATACTATTTTCATCATTATTATAAACATCATCATTGCGATAATCAATATTGATATCAGTATGGTTAACATTTGCATTAATAATACCATCATAATCGTCATTATCATTACCATCGTCATTCTTACTTCCACAAACATCATTCAAATCATGTTAATTATCAAAAATACTCTGATCGTAGATATTCACAGCACCATCAACTGCATCATCTGTAATACTACTAGTTCCTTCATTACTATTTGCATTATAAGTTTCATCATAATCCGCAAAATTATTATTATTATCAGTCGTATATTATTATCAACTTTCGCTCAAGAAATTGTATGTAGGGAAGAATATAGGATTTTTGTGAGCCAATAATAAAAATAGACAGACTTGATGGTATTATCTATATTTCTGCAACGTTTCGTTCGGATTTCCCGAACCTCATCAGGCAGACTGAAATGTACACAGGTACAAAAAGTTATTTAGCACAATCATCAAAAAGAAATGAACAGAAGAATGATGTAGACGCAAATGTTAATAAATAAAATTATTACCTGATGGAAAACTACTTAAAAGCTAATAAAGACGACGCAAAATAGTACGGTTCGCATGGTTAGTCAATACCCTACTAAACTCATGTGCCTTGTGGCGGAAAATTATACGCGGTATAAACAGACAGGCGATAATAATCGTACATGTGTATATATACAGTTACAAACATAATGAAATTAATAAAGAGGATTTTAAAAGGCTACGGGGCTATCTCGTTGCAGAAATATAGATAATACCATCAGGTCTGTCTATATTTATTATTGGCTCACAAAAATCCTATATTCTTCCCTACATATTATTATTATCGTTATTAGCGTCGTATTTACCTTAATTGTTATCAAATTTTTTATCATTATTATTAGCAGCATTGTAAAATTTGTCATTATTATCATCATGATTTTTATCATTATCATCTTCATTACCATCATCGTCATCATTATTTTTATTGTCATCCTAATCATCATAATAATCAACATCTCAACTATAATCATCAAAGATATCAAAAGCATCATCCAAAAAATTAACGTCGTAATAATTATTATCATAATGATAAATATTATTAATAATATCTGCATAATCATCATCATTGTTGTCATCATCAGTATCATCGATACCATTGAAATTATCATCATTATATAATTCATTATTATCTACATCGCTATTTTAATTTTCAGAAACATCATAATCAACATTATTATCCTTATAATTATCCTTATCGTTAATGTATATATAATAATCGACTGCATCATCTGTATTATCATTAGTATAATGATAAATATAAGCATATTACTGATTATCACTATGCGCAACATTATTTTTATCATCATAATCAGTATCGTACTTACTGTTATTTATATTATTAATTTCATCATTATCAATAGTAGCATCATTAATTTTGTCATTAATATTGTTATGATTTCGATTATCATCATCATTATCGTCATCATCATCATCATCATGATCATCATCATTATTATTATCATCATCATCATCATCATCATCATTATCATCGCTATCGTTCTAATCAATATTATTATGAGTATTATTATCATCGTTATCATCTTTCGAATCAACATAGTCACCAGGACTAAAAAAATGATTATTCCTATCATTGTCATTATAATCATCATCAGCAATATTATCAACATGACAAACATAACAATCATATGATCATTATTATTATCGACTGCAAGAAAAAATATCATCTTTTTTGTTAACGCATCATTATCCTTATAAGTTAACGATACAAGTGTAGCTAAAATTGGCTTTACTATTATCTACATCATTATCATCATCATCGTCTTCGTTACAAATATCATCATCATTATACTCATTATCATCATCACCTTTATCATCATTATGATGATCATCCATATCATTGGATCCTGATGATCATCATTATCATCATCAAAATGAACATCAATATCAACATCATTATTCTTATCCTTATCTTTATTATCATCGTCATAATCAACTTATACATCACCCTTATCGTCATGATAAACTACATAAGCATAATTATAAACATTTGTATCATAATTGCTATTATAATTATCAACAAGATCACCCATTTTATCATCATACTAAAAATTAACATACTTATTATTATGGTCATTATTATCATTTTTTTATCATGACAATCATCATCATCATCGTCATCATCATTATAATCATCATTATCATCAAAATTATCATCATCATCTTTAAAGTCATCATCATCATAATCATGATTATCATTATCATCATTATTATTATGATCATCAATATAATCATAACCATTATGAACATGATTATTATCGTAATCAGAATGATTATTATTGTCATTGTACAATGTTATCATCATCTTAATCATAATCATGATCATAAATACCATTATTCTTAGGGTACACACCGATTTATCACTACTGTTATCATCGGTATCATCATATTTTTTACCGAAAATGTCCAAATCATCGTCATTATAATCATCATCATTATCACTATTATAATCGTTATCATCATCATAATCATTATCCTCATTATCATCATCATAATCATCCTTGCCATGATCATTTTAAACATTATCATCATTATTTTCATTATTATCGTCGTCGTTGTCGTCATCATCGTTATTATCATCATCATTATTAAAGTTGTTTTTATCATCATCGTCATTATCATCATCATTATAATCATCATCATCATCAACATAATTACAAACATCGTTATGATCATCATCGTCGTTGTCATCATCACCATTATCGTTATCATCGACATTACTATCATCATCCTAATCATCATCTCCATTGTAACCATTATTAACATTAGTATCAGTATCATTATTCTCATTATCATCGGCATCGTTATCATCAACATTACTATTATCATCATCATCATCATCATCATCATCATCATCATCATCATCATCATCATCATTATTATCATCAACATTACCATTATCATCATTTTTATCATGAGTATAATCATCATCATCACTACCATCATCATTATGATAATTATCAATATCATCATAATTCTTATGATATTCTTATCATAATCTTTAACATCATCATCACTATTAAAATCATTATTATTATCTTTATTATCATCGCAATATTGAAAATAAACTTAAGTTTTATCATCATGTGAATCAACATGAGCACAATTATAACCGTTTGTATCATAAGTGCTATTATTATTTTCAACAAGATTACCAACTTTATCATAACACTTAAAATCAACAAACGTATTATTATAATTATCATCATATTCATCATATTTAGAATCATAATTATCATCATCATCATTATCATATCACTATCCTGTTATCATCATAAACATTATTATGATCATCGCTATCATCATCGTCTTCAATATTATCATCATTATCATCATTATCGTCGTTGTCATCGTCGTTATTATCGTTATTATCCTGATCATGATCATCATTATCATCATTCTCCTTATCATCATCATTATCATTGTATTTCTCATTATCATTATGATTAACATCATGATTATAACATCGTCATCATCATTATTATCATCATAGTTACTATTATCAGCATATTCATCATTGTTGTCATCATCATTTTTGTCATTGTCACCTGCATTATCCCAGTGTCATCATTTTTCTTATCAATATAATCGCCATCGTATTCTGCACCATCGTTATCATTATGATCATTATTAATATCATTTAAATCATCATTATCGTCATTATCATAATTATTATTATCATAATCACAATTAATATTATCATCAAAATCATTATCGTCATCATCAATATTGCCGTTGACATAATTATCATCATTATCATGATCATCAACATCATTATCATAGACATAATCAGTAACATCGTCAAAACGTTTATCGTCATCATCATTATCATCATCATCATCATAATTATCATTATCATCAATATCATTGTTGACGTAATTATCATCATTATTATGATCATCACCATGATTATCATCATCATCATCATCATCATCATTTCTATCAGCAGTATCATCATGGCTATTATAAATATCGTGATCAGCATCATCATACTCGTCGTTCTTATCATTAATATCATCAACGTTGTTATTATTGTTATAGTTGTCGTCGTCATCATTATCATCATCATGACGACTATTGCCATCATTATTATTATCATGATCATCCTATTTATTATTATTATTATCATTAACATTATTATTATAATCATTATCATCATCGTAATTATCGTCATCATCATAATAATCATCATCATTAATATCATCATCATCATTAATATAAGCTTTGTTATTATAATTATCATCGTCATCATCCTTATTATCGTCGTTGTCATTATCATTACAATCAGCATCATAATCATCGTTATGATCATCATTATCATCATTATCAACATTGTCATCATCATAATAATTATCATCATTATTAGAATGAATATAATTGTCATTATACATCATCATCATCTTACTTATAATCATGATCAATAATACCATTTTTTTTAAGGTTGATGGCGCTTTATTAATATGCTTACCATTGGAATCATCAATTTTTTCACTGGAATCATCAAAATCATCGTTATGATCACTATTGTCATTATTAACTTCATCGACATTATTATCCTTATTATCATCATAATCATTATCATTATCATCTAGATCATCGTCGTCATTATATTTATCGGTGTCATATTGATCATCATAAACATCGTGATCATCACCATTTTAGTGGTCGTTGTCATCATTATTATCATCATCGTCGTCATTATTGTCATAATCGTCATCGTCATCATCACCGTCATAATTTTTATCATCATTACCATTATTATCCACATTATCATCATAATCGCCATGATCATCGTCATCTTTATCAATATCATTTGCATAGTTATTTTGTACGTCGTCGTCATCAGCATTATTATAATCATCATCATTATAGTCGTTTTCATCCTAATTAACAACATTACCATTATGGTCATCATTATCATTGTTATTGTCATCATTATCTTTATCAGTGTCATTATCGTCGTTACCATAATCATCATTATCATCATAATCATTATCATCATCATTATAATGACCATCGCCATCATCATTATTATCATTATCATCGTAATTATAATTATTATCATTAACCTGATCATCATTACTATCATCATAATAATCAGTGTCATTATAATAATTATTATCATCATAATTATCATCATCATCTTTATTATCATCAAGATCACAATCATCATCATCATCATCATAATCATCATGATCATCGTCATTATTATCATCATCATCATTATCATCATCATTATCATAGTCATCATTATCGTCATTGTTCTCATAATCTTTATCAGTATCATTATCGTCGTTACCATCAATATCACCAATGTCATCATAATCATTATCATCACTCTTATTATTATCATCATCATCATTATCATTATCATCATTCTTATCATCATTACCATCACCATGATCGTCATCATCATTATCATCATTGTTATCATTATTATCGTCATTATCATCATATGTAGCATCGTCAACATTATTTTAATCGTCATAATCATCATTATTGTCATCATCATCATTATTACCATGATCATCGTCATTATTATCATTATCGTCAGCGTTGTCATCATTATCATCGCCATAATCATCGCCATAATCATCCTTTTTATGATTAACCTTCTCATTATCAACATTAACATTATCATGGCCATCATTATCATTATTATCACTATCATTGTAATCATTATCATCATTATTATCGGCATCATTACAACCGTCATAATCATCATCGACATCATTATCAAAATCAACGTCATCATTATTATCATCACCATTATTATCATCATTGTAATTATCATGAATATTGTCGTTATCATCATCACATTGATCGATACACACATTGTCATCAAAATCACTATCATCATCATGACCATCATCATAATCATTACCTTAATTATAATCAAAATAATCATCGTTATTACGATCATTATTATCATTATCATCATGATCATTATCATCACAAACATAACAATCATCATAATCATTTTTATAATCGACTGCGAGGAAAATTACTATTACTATTATTATCACATCGTCATCATTATCATCATTATCGATATTAGTACAGTTAAAATTTGAATAAATCTTAGCATCATCGTTATTATTATAAGAATTATAATCGTCATCATCATCATCATCTTTATCATCATCTGAATTATCACCAGTATCATGACCATCATAAACATCGTCATCATCATCATCGTCGTCGTTGTTGTCATTATAATCATCTTTATCATTATCAACATCATTGTCATCATGATAATCATTATTACTAACACAACAATCACCATGACTATTTTTAGTACCGACAGCAAAAAATATTATTATCTCCATTATTATCACATCATCATTATTATGATCATTATCGATATAAGTATCTTGAAAATTTGCGAAATTATAATCATCATCATTATTATCATTATTATCGTCTTTATTATAAGTATTCTTATTATCGTCGTCATTATAATTATCCAAATTATAATATTCATCATTATTAGTATCATCATAACCATTATGATCATTATCATCATCATTATCGTCGTCGTTGTCATTAATACCATTATCATTATGATTAGTGTCATAATTATTATTATTATCATCATCAGTATCATTATGACCATTCTAAACATCGTTAATATTTTCATCATCATCGTCGTTGTCATCATTGTTATCATTATCGTTATATTATCATCATTATTGTCATCATTATCATCGTCATGGTCATCATCATTATCGTCAGTGTCATCATCTTCCTCTTCATTAATATAGTCATCGTGATTATCATTATCATCATCACTATCATCATCATAATTATCAGCATTATCATCATTATCATCATTATCATCATAATCTTTATCTACATCATTATCATCATCATCATCAACATCATCATCATCATCATCATTATCATCATCATCATCATCATCATCACCATCATCATGATCATCACCATCATTGTCTTCTTCAACATCGTCATCGTTATCATCAATATCGTTAGTGTCATCATCATCCTCGTCATCAACGTTATCATAATCATCATCACCACGATTATCTACATTATAATTATTATCATGATCATTATAATTATCATTATTAACGCCTTTATGATCGTCATAATCAGCATCATCGTTATCATCATCATCATCATTTTTATCATCATCGCCATTATCATCATTTTCGCCATCATCATTGTTATCATTATTATCATTATTACCAACATTATCTTCGTCGTCGTCTTTATCATCGTTATCATCATCTTTATCATTATAATGACCACTCTCATCATTATTATCGTCATCATCATAATCATCATTATTATTGATATCAAAATCAATAAAATCGTTGCGATCATCATCATAGTCATGATCACAATCATCGTCATTATTATTATCATCATCAATATCATCAGCATTATCATCATCATCATCATCATCATCATCATCATCATCATCATCATCATCATCATCATCATCATCATCATCATCATCATCATCATCATTCATCATCATCATCATCATCATCATCATCATGATCATCATCGTTATTAACACCGTCATTATCATCAACATAATCATCGTCACTACCATCATTATCATCATCATCGTCATTGATCATTATCATCACAAACATAACAATTATCATGATCATTTTTATTATCAACTGTGAGTTAATTTTTTATCACTATTATTATCTGTTAGCATATTGAAATAGGGCATATGGGTTGGATTTATTAAAGAACAAGGACTTCTATCAAAAAATACCTTTAGATTTGTGAAATCTCTCTATCTGTTTAAAGCAATGAAAATGGTGGCAACACTAAACGTACAAAACCAAGCTCTATAAGTAAGTTAATAGCGATCGCGAGGAAAACTAATTTGAGGGTGAGTGTGGAGATTATTTCTTATGCTGGGCGCAGTACAGTAGAGCAGCGCCATTCAGGCTATAGCTCAGCTCTGCTCCGGGCATTTAAAATTCAGCAGCGAGCGCCAAATTTAAACCTCATACTCCCTTACGATCGGTGCTTAATTTTAAAAGGAGTTAAAAAAACACTTGAAGTATAAGTATAATGGAAATATCTTGACGAGTCACCAGCTGCGACTAGGACCCGCTTGTCAGGATCACTTTCCGTTGGGTGCATTCTGATTACCTAAAACACACAGAAACATATATAAGTTTACACATAAATGTACACAATCAATCTCTTTTTGGCTCTGCAATTTTAATTTATGTAGTCGATACTCTTCCGCGGTCCAATCATGCAATCATATTTAAGATTTTTTGTGTTAGTTTTTCATGCAATTCAAATGACAGAGGCTTAGTAAAAATATCTGCTGCTTGTTCCTTCGATGAAATCCATCTGATGGCTATCTTTTCTCTGGTGATACATTCTTCGACATAATGAGATATTATTTCAGTTATATGTATCAATCTTTTATCCCCATCTATCTTTGCACTGGCCCTAGCATCCATATTATCGCACCACAGATCTGCAGGCAGCAGTGTGCAAGATAATATCAAGCTTATGGAGTGTTTCAGACCTATTAGTTCCTGACTTGCATCACATATTGCCACGTATTCAGCTTTACATGTGGGAATCGCCACATAATTCTGATTTCTTGTCTTCCAGGCAACTGTATCTCCATGCAACTTTATGAGATATCCACCTGTCGTAATAGGGCCTTTGCAATCCGCCAGGCTTGCATCCGAAAAGGCCTCCAGTCCTTCTCTAAGACCTCTGTAAGTCATTCCTAAGTTTCTTGTACGTTGCAGGTATCAAAACGCTTTTTTGACCATCTTCCAGTCATCTTCTGTTGGGCAGATCTGGTGTCTACTCAACACATTTACGGAATATGAGATATCCGGTCTAATAGTATTTGCCAAATACAGCAAGCTTCCAATTGCTTCTCTGTATGGCACAAATCCATTCGTTTTTGTTCTATCTATTTCCTCTGCGTTTTCGGATTCTTCTCTATTTTTTCTTTGTTTATTCAAAACTTGATTGGTCACCATGGGTGTCCTTTGCGATTTCGAATCTGGAAATCCAAATCTTTCCAGCATCTTGTCGATGTAAGCTGTCTGGATAAGCGAGATCATTCTATCATTTCTATTTCTTTCTATTTTGATTCCCAGAAATGTGCCAACCTCACCAAGATCTGACATCTGAAACTCAGACTGCAGACCAGTCTTCATTTTAATCAGTTTTCTTTTGCAGTTGCTAGCGATCATCATATCGTCAACATACAAGATCAGAATCAGAAATTTTTCCTTTTCTTTCCATGTGTAGAGATAAGGTTCATTGGTGTGAGACTGCAATCCGAGTTTCAAAGCAGGTTAACTGAAGCGCTCGTTCCATCTTTTCGGGCTGATCTTAAGTCCATAGAGAGCTTTTTCTAATTTACAAACTTTTTCTTTCTTAACTCTATCTTTATGGAACAAGCCTTCAGGGATCTCCATGTAGATCTCTTCCATAATTGCACTATTCAAGAAGGCTATCTTGACGTTCAGCTGACAAGTTTTTAGATCATATTTATTCATCATAGAGATCACAGATCTCACAAGAGCTAACCCTGACACTGGGGAATATGTCTCTTGTAGATCGTATTTATTTTCGTCTTAAAAGCCACAAATTACCGATCTCGCTTTGAATTCCGTGTTTCTATCCTTATCGATCTTTCTTTCCAAGACCCATCTGGAGTCTATGATGTTTGGTTTGCCTCCATCAGTGTGTACTATCGGTCTATTAACAATCTTCCATACTTGATTTTTTTGCATCGATTCCAGTTCCTCATCAACGGCTTTGAGCAACAGATCTCGTTCTGGAGTCGCAACAGCTTCTTTATAATTTGCAGGATCCTTGTTCAATCTGGCAATCAAAGCATGCGACATTTCATCTTCGACCTCTGCTATCAGATGATCAACATCGCCATTGAACCGTAGTAGTTTGTTGAGTTTAGCTGTGTTAATGGCTCTTGCAAAACTCGTGTCATTAACAACAGCAGATCGTTTAGCGTTTTTTTGAGAAGACTCTCTATACTTCCTTGGTCGTCCTCGCTTTCTTTTTACTATTTGCTCTCCCTCCGTTTCTAATAACTCTTTGAAACTCTTTTTATCAAATTTAATAAACCATTCATCTTGTTTAGTATTTATCTTGTGATTATCCCAGTCTGCTGTCTTGTCTTTTCCACAGATGTCTTTGGAAACCAATCTTTTATGAAATCTGACATCTTGGTTTTCATAAAATTTTCCATCTTCTGGTTTTATAAAGATGTAGCCAGTCGGTGTGCTACCAACCAGTACTACATGTATGCCTTGTGGGCCGAACTTGGGGCCATTATTCCGCTGAATCTTTACAAAAGCCACACAACCAAGTCTTCTAATCTGAGCTAAGTCTATCTTGACATCAGGAGCAAACTTTTCCAACAGAGCTATTATGCCATTTGATCTGTGTGGTGTACGATTATAAGCGTACACAGCTGCACTGAGAGCCAGATACCACATGTTCTCCCTGAGCCCAAAGTCATATACATATGTAGGCTCGTACTTTATCTTGCACAGTGCGAGTAACTCGCTCTGCAATACCATTGTGCTGAGGAGTGTCCGGACACGCCAGTTGGAGTTCAGCTCCCAATCTCTGGAGGGCTTTAACTGTTTGACCTCCTGTAAACTATGTGCCTTGATCAGTACACAGGTAGCACAATGTAGCATCAAAACCTAGAAAATTTCGCGCGCTAGTCACGATATTTTCCAGACAACGTCCAGCTTCAGCTTTAGTTTTCACTGGGTATGCCATCATCAATCTTGAACAGTCGTCCGTGTATATGATTACGAACTTGTACCCTTTTGGATGGGTAACAGGACTGATTGGATCCATAGTATCAGCATGGATTATCTCAAGTGGTTTAGTTGCTCTATCTCTTCTAGTGTTAAATGACAGTCTTTTAATCTTAGCGATCTGACAGAACTCACACGTTGTGATAAAGCCATCAAACACAGCCTTATTCAAGTCTTTATTGTCAGGATACTTTTTCTGCAACGCCCTGAGATATTCTGCTAAAGCATCTCCAAACCTCACGTGCCAGATCATAGCTTTGTTGTTCTTTTCAAACATCTTATATTTCTCTAAGAAACGACTTTGAGCTTCTGGAATCTCTTTAATCGTTAGCTCTGTGCTATCATTTATTTTTCTATCATAAATTGTTTTCTCAAACTTGTTTTGTTGTGTGGTGTCTAAACAAACTCCTTTTGACACATTATTTGGGATTCCAGAACAATCTTTATTATCAAGTTGACTGGTTTGTTGACTCTTCTCTGTCTTTGCTGCAGCACGCCTAGTCATGTATCTAGACCATCAGACAATCCAAGACTTCCTTATATCTCTCACTACTATCCATGCCCTAACCATCTTGCACAAGTTCTACTATCCAATAAGGACTTTTGTACACACCAGACATAAAAGTCTCATTGGAGTTCGAGTCATATATATCTATATTTTTATTACCTAAGTAAATACTAATGCCTCTGTCAGCAAAGCGTCAAAGCGACAGCAAGTTACCAGCAAGCGCCTCGGTGCATATAACACTGTCTAAGTCTACCTCATTATCATTATTATTACCCGAAACACACCCTTCTTCCTCCGCTCTCAAGTCCGCGGAGGAATTACCATTAGCACATTTAATAAATTTACCATCGCAATCTTTGAAATTTATAAAACACAATTTTGATCTGGCAAAATGTTCTGTAGCACCCGAATATGCCATGAACTCAATAAATTTTTCACTATCATCATGTACTAAATTTTCCTCCGTGTACGTAGAGAGCAGAGTTTCAGGCGTACTAATAAACAAACTACCACATGCATCAGTACTAAGAGCCTCCCGGTCGTTCTTACCTGCCACATTATTCCTGTTGTTCAACCTGTAGTTTTCAGTCTGTTACTTGTTATTGTCTACCTTGGCTTGTTTGCTTTTATGTCTATCATTCTGTCTATCGTTATTTCTTTTGTTATTGGTTCTAGGATTATTTCCCCTGTTATTGGTTTTTCCATCACCATTATTTCTTTTGAAATCCCAATCAGTATTATTACTTTTATTGTTATTTTTATTGTTACCTCTACATGTTGCGATGTGCTCCCTGACGTTACGTACAAATCGGTTGCACGTATAGCACAGACGGAGACCTGTGCCTTTCCGCGGGCAGTCTCTCGAAGTGTGCCCTTTGTCGTTGCACTCGTAACAGAGAGTACTGGTGGATGCAGCGTTCGCTGCTACGGAGGACAAGTGACTCGCCCCACTCAGGGTAGCACCCGTTCCGGCCGTCGGTCTTGGCAGCGATCCCTCTGCTTCCTGTTTTAAAACATACTCTTTTAAATATTAATGGGATAGGCCACCCTCGCTATCAAACAATCTATTAATGTCAGCTATCTTAACGTCTGGCACACTATTTATTATAGCGTGATAAAAACTATCTCTCTTTTCATTTTCAGGTAACACATGCGTTTTACTGACAATCTCAAAATCTCTAACAAGTGCCTCAAAATGCTCGCAAAATTTTTTTGCTCTTTGCTTTTTAGGGTCAAATCGAATCGTATGAAGTGCGTTGCGTATCTGGTATGCGTTCATCCTAATGTTACTCCGTTTTATTTCCTTTATTCTATGTACCATCACTGCGGGATCGGTAATGTGACATAGTCTGTTCTGATATTCTAGGGACGATCTACCTAGAATGAGATTTAATGCCTGTTCTTTGTCTTCTTCCATCTTTTCTGCTGTCAGATTTAAGCTTGCTCCAGTCTTGGGGTCTATTGTACGCAGCAGTTTTTTGTTTTTAAGTTCGAACTGAAGTTGCCGTAAAAACAACTCTATCTTCGTCTGATTAGTCAGGGAGTAATCAAAATGTCCTGAGTTATCCTTATTAACTACCTCAATCTTAGGACTATCTAAACCATCTGTCTATGAGCGTTTGATTCTATATGAGTTGCTTTCATGTGACCTAGAACCCAAATCAAGCTTAGGTCGTAGCGCTTTCGACGCGGGGGTGGAGGTAAAAAATTTACTCACCTCGAACGGACAGCTCCTGGCCAAATCGCGCACTAGAGTCTCCACTCGTCAAAAATGATTGGCGAGTTTTAACTCCAGCTCCGCACGGAGTGCCTCAGAATACCGATGGTTTTCGTTCCACACCAACTTGCGGTTCCACTGGATCTGGGCTTTCTGCGAGCCCATTCGCGTAGACAGCTATGTCTCCTGGTTGAGCCTGTCCTCCTCAAGTTTTTTCTGTCGCAGCTCGAGGTCCCCCTTTGTGCATCGTGTAAATAAGTTGGTGTGGATTTCAAGCAAGCTATTTGTCTGAGTGTTATTAATGATTCTATTTTTAAGGTCACTGTTTAGATCTTTATTTGCGCGTGCCAAGTCTTTTTGCAAATCAACCATCTTTTTCTTAAAACTATCTCTTTTACTCCCTAAATATTTCAATGTACTATCTTGGTGACCGTGTTTAAACGAATTTGAATTACTATCTATAGAATCATTAATGGGAATCTGCTGCTCGTATTTGGAGGTTAGACGAATTTTGCCATCAAACTTTTCTATCAAGTCAAAAAGGTCCTTCATCTCCTGAACATTGCTTGTATCTCTGCCTAAAGTAACCCAGACCAAATTATTGAATTTCCCGTCAACCAGCCGAACGCAAACTGAATCTCTGGGAAACACAGGTCTACACGCACACACGAACGCAATGTATGCGTGTCATCTGTGGGTGAGATACGGTAGACGACCCAGGCATGCGAACGCAGCATGCCTCAAGTTGTCCACCACGCCAGAGGCTTATTATCGACGGAGAATACCGCTGCATTATCTCTGCGGGTGATAATTATCTCGTCTTATGCGCCTAGATTATCCTCTATCCTTTTATACGCTTCGGACAGTAAATCAAGGGCGTTCTCAACTACGTAAAACAATTTATATCCCGCCTACTCCATTAAGGTCTTCACGCACGTTTAATAAATATTTGAAGTTCATGACACCCTCAAAAATGATTGTATGCATAATCGTAATTCAATAATGTCAAGTGTGAAGAATCTACGTGAGGATATTAGGCTGCATTATACATAAACACGGGACATGAATAAAAACTTATTCTTAGAAAGGAGCTGCTCAATACTCGCAACCAGCAATCATAACAAACCTGAGGGGAAAAACGCGTGCCAAGCCCGGCCGAAAGCTAGTTATAGCCGGAACGCGCGTGCCCCCCTATCCGCTTTAAGGCATCCCTCTCAGCAGTAGCTGACTACACCAGCCACGCGTGTTTCTACCGTCGCAATGCCGACCCATCCTACGCGAGAGAAGACACATGCCGGCCCTGGACTTCTTAGAACTACAAGAAGCACGTATTTTCAACATTCATTCAACATGATACAACCACACACATTCAACAATCTAGTCTTTAAAAAAAAACGTCGTTTTAAATATTCTATCTCGTGTAGATAACGCTCGTTTGAAAACCCTTACCACAGTTATACTGACTGGAAAACATACACAATTTGACGTGTACTTACTGCTCTCCTTCTTCTTTTTTAAAACAGCACCACCCGTTGCTCCCTCCGATCCCATTATCGGGGTTACATTATCCCGTCAAGCAGCGACGGAAACACCACCACTTGCTTCCTGATCGCCAGGTCCACCCTGGTCTCGTCCAACAGCTTAAGGTAACTGCTCGGGCTGACTGCTGTCGGACGGTGATCGTTGCTCCAAATTAGAGGCTCCCGGTGACGAATCTTGTCCTTCGCCTGACATCCTCCACGACCAGACGAGCACACTCACGAAAAAGTAGACAGGAAGCAGAAAGAGACAAGACGAAAAAGGTGGTCGGGACTAAAAAAACCCTCTGCACTTGGCACCACGTGTGCGTACTAAAACACGCACTATACACGGCCCATGACCTGTTAGCGTATTTACATAGGGCACACGGGGCAGATGCAATAAAAAACAAAGATTTCTAAAAAAAACTAACTTTAGATTTACTCAGACACAATCTATCTCTCTATCAGTATAAAGCAATCAAAAAGGTGGCAACACCAAACGCACAAAGCCAAGCTGTATAAGTAAGATAACAGCGATTGCAGGGAAGGCTAATTGGAGAGTAAGTTAGAGAGAGTATCTCTTATGCCGGGCGCAGTACAGTAGAGCAGCGCCAACTAGGCCATAGCTCGGTACTGTCCTAGGAATACAAAATTTAGCAGCGAGCACCAAATTCAAACCTAACATGATAATCATTATCGATAAAGTTTCGTAAAAATTTGCATATTCATCATCATCATCGCCTTTATTATAAGAATCATTAGCATTATCATTTATATTATTATTATGATTATCATCATCAGTATCTTCATGACCAATATAAACATCGTCAATATCATCATCATTATCGTTACTGTCATCATCTTTCTCATCATTATCATCTTAATCGTCAACATCATCATTACCATCATAATCTTCATAATTATCTTCATCATTGTTACTATACTTAATAATTACACTGAGACAAATAAATGCGATTACTGTTTTTTATTAGAGCCTTTTAATAATTACAAGACCCTACTTTCTTAGTTGCTTGAAAAGAACTCCCTGCAAGAGGCTAGGAAAAGTTATTATATAGTAGCTCCGTAGCAACTAAACAAAACAACTCAGACACATTCCTATGGCAAAAATGTTTATATTCCAAACCTATGTTCAGGATATAGCGTGCTCCCCTTTCCGATCTATAACGGCGGAAAGAAGAAAACGGCCCTGAAATGGCAACCAGTTCGTTCTTCGTACCTAAGATTGTGGATTCTTACGTGGAACAATCAAGAAATGTGTCTTTGTTAATATAATGAAAAGCCAAAATAAATAGTTGAGCAACTAATAAATACAAAGTTAAATATACAAGGTTTTAAACAGTAACATTCTCCACCCTTAAATAAAGTACATGAAATCATATAACATAACCATAGAAAACATATAATTTTTACATTTTTAGTGATTTGTACTCAATTGGTTTCGAATTTCATTAATTTATGAGTAGGGCCAAAAAATGTAGCTGATAAATCCAGCTTTGCGCGAGAAATAAACAACAATATGTAACGGCACTAAAACTCGGGATTTTTTTTTTAGTCGCTGGTGCGACTCGACTCGGTCACGGTTTTTCGTAAACTACTAACTTGGCAGCCAAAATTAATTAAACCCGTCACAACATAGCAACGCTTTTTACTTTCATTCCAAGATCTTTTCTTTTTTCACTTTACATACAAGACATCAAACTCTCACCCATTCCACTCAAAAATACATACTAAATCGATCAGTAACATTCTCCACCCCCTTGCAAACTTTGGGTTTGAACTACCTGATACAGGAAACAGCGCGATAGTGCTACGTACGAACAGATTATACTTATTGCTGCAGATGTACAGGCAAACAGACTTAACCATTTTTCTACTAAATGTTTGCGAATTAGATAGTTTACATGTATGTGGCCTAATTCAACATAATTTTTTTTTGAACTTAATAAATCTTGGAAATTATACATATATAAATTAAGAGGATATATTCGGTCATAAAAATAGTTTAACATACCAAAGATTTGAGCCAACCGTCCGCGTGAAGTCTTTACGCTTGCTTCTCCCTGCCACTGGCATTCACAGGCAGATATTCAAGATCCCACGTACTCAAATATTGTGTATATAAAAACATAATGAGTGCTTTTGATTTACATTAAATATGTTTAAATAGTTCAACTTTAGGCATCTTGTAGCCTGGTCTTGAACCTTTAGTTTTTGCTAGAGAAGCACCTCCCTGACGTCACGTTTCAAGGTCGATACCAGGCACTAGTCCGTGTCCTTCACTGCTTGGGTGGGCGCTACCCTGCCGTCGCGAACCCGGACTTCCTGAGTACGACGGAACCACTACTGGCCCGGCTTATGAGAACTCTATTCCTCAGAATTACCAGTGAGTGGTCCAGCTGACGATAGTTCGATTGATTTGGAGCACTACTGCTTGAAAGTCACTTTAACCATCTCATTGTTACTAAACCTCCTTGTGCATGCGCGGTGGATCTATTGTGAGAGACTTTCATTTGATTCAACCCTTAGCGTACTAACACAAGGAGTTCAAATTAGTTTAAAAAGTCCATTAACATTAATCGCTGAAAAAATCAAATGCACCCCATGTAAACATCAACAAGTACAATGTAACTTCTGTTAATATTTGAAAACAAATCGCCTAACACAACAAAAAAATTAGTAGAAAAAAATAGATTACTGTAAAAACTTATAGCGGTTGAAGTATTGCTAAGACATGATGGGAATGCGGCAAACGCGGATGTGTTGTTGTTTAAGAGGAATACATGGAAAATCCAGCGTAAGGGTGCACTATCGCTGTGCAGACACGACGAGATCATGCAATATGCAGTCCACATCTGCTTAAGGATGTTCAATGGTCCGGTAAACATTACAGAGAACTTGATGAAATTCGAGAAAATGATTCTTTGATGCAAAATACGTTTTTGAAAATTTTTTTTAGAGCATGTTGCAACGCTTTTTTGAAATATCTCAAAGTTTGAAAGTTGCAATGAATCAAATAAAAGATCGTGAAGATCGTTAAAAACGGTCCTCCAGGCATATAAACAATGCAAAGAATTAAATACAAAAAATATAAATACGTAGCTTAAAACCTTAAGAACCCTTTTCTTAAAAAAAAAATTGGGTGTTGCAACGCATTTAAAAAAAAAAAAAAACATGATTAAAGATGATAATTGTAGGTTTAGCCGTTCAGCTGAAAGTAGGGAGCCAGAGTTGGCAACACTGAATTTTATACATAGGTATACACTGTATGTCTCAATCGAAATCCAACCTAAACTTAAACACATGTTGATTGCAGCATAGCCAACATTCCAGTAGTATACATATATACATGTCTTTCCCCCTGCTCGTTCCCCCCACAAAATGACACCATTGAACATCCTTAAATAGCGGGATAAAAAATACCGTGTACACCAACGCAATGCTGCTAAATAGACTTAGGTCATGCACATAATGTGCGCAACATAATGTGCAAAATTTACAACACTAGATGTGCGGACGCAATACCACCGTAGGACAGGACTCGTAGGACGACGAGGACATGGTGTGCGCAGACGCATTGCTGCCTTTGGTACACGAAGCTGGACCCTCACGCACAACTGGGGTGTGCGTAAGGGCACTGCCGCCGCAAGACAGGACTTGCAGGACGAAGAGGATACGGCGTGCGCGAACGCACTGCTGTCACAGGTACACGATGATGGACCAGGAGGTCGTAGTGTGCGCAAACGCACTGCCACCACAGTCACAGGACGACTTAGGACGAGGAGGACGTGGTGTGCGCGAATGCACTCCTGCCACAGTCACAGGACGATGCAGGACCAGAAGGACGCGGAGGACGTGGTGTGCACGAACGCATTGCCACCACAGGACAAGACTTGCAGGACAACGAGGATGCGGCGTGCACGTATGCACTGCCCCGAAAAGTTAAGACTGCGAAAGAGCATGCAGCGACCAAGGACACCCAGAAAGACTACTTGACGATGACGGAGGTCACAAGAAATCGAAGGCCGATAAGGATTTTCCCGTTCATCCGAAAAATAACCTAGAACAACGTCATTTTAAAGTCTCGGCAGCGAAACGTCGTCAGCCGAAAGCTCGTGATCAGCGACGACGGCATCGACAGGGCCGGCACCAGGGCAGGCGCGCTGGGCAAGATTGGTACACTGGGCAAAGCGGGTGCGCTGTCTCGGTGGCGGAACGTCGTCAGCCGAAAGCTCGAGATCAGCGACCACGGTATCTACGGCCACGGCACCAGAGCGGGCACGCTGGGCAGGGCGGGCGCGTTTTCTCAGAGACGGTACGTCGTCGGCCGCAAGCTCGTGACCAGCGACCACGGTATCGACGGCGACGGCACCAGGGTGGGTGTGCTTGACAGGACGGGCGCGTTTTCTCGGAGGCGGTACGTCTTCAGCCGCAAGCTCGATATCCGCGACGGCACCAGGCCGGGCGCGCTGAACCGCAGGAGAGCGACGTCTCGATCGCCAATTTTTCGTTTAACCGCACTATGTTATTTACAACTCCAAAAAGGTTTAAATGCCCTTTCACGATCGCCAAAATGTTACTCTACTTAATAATTACACGAAGACAAATAACTGCAATTACTGTTTTATATTAGAGCCTTTTAATAATTACAAGACCCTACTTTCTTAGTTGCTTAAAAAGAACTCACTGCAAAAGGCTAGGAAAAGTTACTATATAAAGGCTCCGTAGCAACTAAACAAAACAACTCAGACACATTCCTATGGCAAAAACGCTCGTATTCCAAACCTACGTTTAGGATATAGCGTGCTCCCCTTTCCGTTCTAAAACGGCGGGAAGAAGAACACGGCCCCAAAATGGCAACCACTTCGTGCTTCGTACCTCAGATTGTGGATTTTTATGTTAAACAATCAAGAAATGTGTTTTTGTTATTAGAATAAAAAGCAAAAAGACATAGTTAAGCAACTAAAAATTACAAAGTAAAATATACAAGGTTTTGAACAGTAACAATGATCATCATCACGGTTATTATCATTATGATCATCATCAATATCCTTAGAAACTTCGTCGTCATCATCATCATCATTATCATCGTCGTCGTTGTCATCATCATCATCATCATCATCATCATCATCATGAACAACATCGTCACTGTTATCATCATTATCGTCAGTGTCAACGTCTTCCTCATCAGCAACATCGTCATCGTCATTATCACCATCGTCATCATCATGATCATCATTATTATCATTATCAACAATATTGCAATCGTTATAATTATCATCATCATCATCAATTCAACTATAATTATGATCATCAATACCATTAATATTAGAGTATCAACCGTTTCATAACTTTTGTCATCATAATTATCACTATAGTCTTCATCGAAAATATCAAACTCATTGTTATCAACAATATCATCATAATCAATACAAACATATTTTTAATTATTACAATCGTCATTATCATAATCATAATTATAATCATCATAAAGATCGTCATCATCACTATCGCCTCTGCTGACATCGTTGACATCAATATTATCATCACCATCATCATCATGATCATCATAAAGAATATGATTAACGTTTTTATCATCAACATTATCATCGACATCACCATAATCATCATCATTATTATCATTATCAGTATCATCATAAACATTGTAAACATCGTCATCATAAGCATCATTATCATTGTTGTTATCATCGTTATCATCATCATCGTCATTATTAGCATCTAAATTGTCGTTATAATCATCGGAATTGTCATCACAATTATCGTCAGTGTCACCATCATCATAGTCATCAACATCGTTATCGTTATTATCAGCATCACTATCATGATTATCATTATCATCTTCATCGTCGACTTTATTATAAGCATCATTATCATCAGCATCATTTTCATTATTATACAAATCATAATCATTATCATCATCACCAGTATCATCATCATTATTATAATAATCAGTATCATCATAACCATTATGAACATCGTCATCATCAGCATCGTAATTATTGTTGTTGTCATCGTTATCATTATCATCATCGTCATTATTATCATCATCATTGTCATCATCATCAGCGTCATTGTCATCATTATTATCGTCAGTGTCATTATCGCCCTTATCATCAATATCGTCAACGTCATCATCATCATCATTATCATAATCGCCATCATCATATTCATCATCAGTATCATCATCATCGTCATGATTGTCTTCAACATATCTTTATTACCATCGTCATAATTAACATAAACATCACGCTTATCATCATTAAATCATGATAAGCATAATAATAACAGTTCCTGTCGTAATTGCTTTTATTATTATAAACATTATCAGCAAAATTATTATCATACTCATATACAACATACTTATGATTATGATCATCATTATTGTCTTCATCATCATCATAAGCATCAAAATATTGATAATAACAAATATAACGATCATCATGATCATTTTTATCATTGTCTGCGATAAGAATTATATTCAATATCATAATCATATCATCCTCATCATAATCTTTATCGATATTATTATAACGAAATATTGCATAACGATTGTCATTATGATTATTTTCATCATTATCGCCATTAACATCATCATCATTATCATCATAATCTTCATAATTATCTTTATCATCATCACTATCATTATCATTATGATCATCATTAATATCATTAGAAACTTCATGATTATTATCATCATCATCACCGACATTATCGTCATCATTATCATGATCGTCATCGTCGTTATTATTACTGTCATTATCATTAATACAATCATCGTCACAACCATCATTATCATCATTATCATCATTATCATTATCAGTGTCTTTATGACCATAATAAACATCGTCAATATCATCATCATCATCACCGTTTTTATCATTATCATCATCATCGTCATTATTTTTATCATCATAGTCATTATTATCAGCACCATAAGAAATATCATTATCATAGGTGTCATTATAGTCATCGTCATTATCATTATCATCGTCATCGTTATGTCCATAATCATCATCATCATCATAATCATCAAATTTATCTTGGTCATCATCATGGCCATCATCGCCATCATCGCCAACATCGTCGTCATCATCATTATCCTTATCAATATCATCATCATCAACATTATCATCAACATTAGCATTATGATCATCTTCATCATCATAATCATCATAATCATCGCCATCACTATCATCGCAATCGCTATCATCATGATTATCAGGATGATCGTAACCGTACTAATCAACGTATTATCCATCATCATCGTCATTATCTTGATCATCATCGCCATCAGCATCATTATCATCATTGTCATTATCATGATCGTCAATGTCATAGTCATCCTAAACAGTGTCGTGATTATGATTGTCATGATCATCGTTGTTGCCATCACCATCATTGTAATCATAATTATCGTAATCAACAATATAATCATCACTATAATCATTCATATCATCAACGTTATCATCGTTATCATTATCATCATCGTTATCATTATTATCATCATCGCCATCAGCATTATTATCACTATCGTCAA